>CM062612.1:36186099-36263599 GCA_025617555.3 Puccinia polysora
AGTTCCCATCACCCATCAAATCTTGAAAATGTGAAATTTGTGGTATGGCTGTCTTTGGCAAAATGAAATTTTTGTATTGATACTAAGGAAAAAAAGATTAGTATTATTTAAGATGAAATGAAAACAAAACAGTTCATACTGACTTGATCAATAGCCACCACTTCAAAATTATCAGAAGATGAAAACAACAATTTTGTGTCTGTGTTTCATTTGAAGTGCATTTTAAAACTGTAAACTAAGTTTTTCCATAAAAAGAATCAAAGTAGTATCAGAAATTGCTTCAAAACACACCCCAAAACAGACAATTCCCATTATTTTTGTAGATGCATCATATTTTTGGGGGTGAAGAATTGATCCTAAAAATCCCCAAATCATTTTTTTGGGCCCTTCAAAATGCCCACTAAAATACTGCAAACTGAAAATTTGGAAAATCTCATGGAAAAATAACAAAAAAAAGAATTGAAAATGATGTCTTGTTTTTATGTAAACCCCCTTTTCTTGCAGGAAATTGAAGTACTAAAATTCTTAAAAATTACAATTGAATGGCCGGCCATATTTGAAAAATTTTTGTATCTTCAGATTTCTCACAAAAATCAAAAAAAAAAAAAAAATTAAAAATGTGAAAAGGTTTGAGATGTGGAATTTTTTTTCCAGTTTTTTGAGGGCGATTTTGAAGGCCTTAAAAATGGCCAAAATTCTTCAGATTTTTTCTACAAGGGTTTGAAATTCCCTCCTCCCCCCCAGTATTTTTTTTTGACAACCCCCAAAAATTGCGTTTTTTCCAGGTTTACCGCACGCGCTGGGGACATTGGGGGACGTTGTGGGGATGTCCAAAATGCGTGAATTCCAGGTTTGGGGGAGTAAAAAACCCAATGCCCTTTTTTTCATATTTTTAATATTTTGAATTTTTTTAGGGAATTAATTTTCTCACAGGGGCAATGCATTAAATCACAGAGGTTGACACCCACCCTTTGCTGCTACACAGAAGAATACTTTACTTCACAAAAATTAAGAATAAATATGTTTTGAATCTGATTCCGCAGTCTGGTAGCTGGGGCTCATAAACCTTTAAGCTAAATCCTTGAAAAGTTTTGAGCCATTAGAACTCCTTAAAAAATGATCAAAAAATTGAAAAAATCCAAAAAGACCAATTTTGCAATGAAGTTTTGGAACTTTATTTTTGCCTTTTTGATAATTTTTTCTGGTTATTTCAGATCTCAGAACTTTTTTTAAAAAAAATCCAATCCCTTTCAATTGTTCTTTCAGATTTTTTTGGATGTATTCTTTTTCATTAAAAAATTCATCCAAAAAAAAAACAATTTTCTCAATGAACTTTTGCATCCTTTTATCTGCCTTTTGCATTTTTTTGGTTATTGAGGTTCTCAGAAATTTTGGAAAATGGTCAAAGAGAATTCTAATAATTTTTGCAGAATTTTTGGATGGATTTTTTTGCCTTAAAAAATTTGTCAAAAAAATCAAACAAATTTGATAAAACCAATTTTCTCATTGAAATTTTGGGTTCTTTTATCTGAATTTTTAATTTTTTGGTGATTCAAGGTCTTATAAGCTTAGCACAAATATCAAAGAGAATTTTAATTTTTTGAAAGATTTTTTGGATGTGTCATTTTACCTTCAAAAATTCATTCAAAAAGTCAAATGATCAAAAAACCATATTTCTCATTGGCTGTTTGGATCCTTTGGCTTACCTTTTGAATAATTTTTTTTTGGTGATTCAAGATTTAATAAATTTTAAAAAACAAAAACATAGATTTTTAATAATTTTTCCAGATCTTTTGGATGTATGCGTGCACCTTAAAAAATTCATTTAAAAAATCAGAAAATAAAGAACAAATATGGATACAAATGTTAAATTTTATTCAAATAAATATGATTGTTCTTATTTTTTGCTTGATTGTATTGGAGTGAAAAAACCTCATTAACAAGCTTTTATTTTTTTGTGAATAATAGTTTTGCAAGATTTGGAATCCTTGGTAACAAAGCTTTTCCAAAGTGGATCTAATCTGGGACCTGGGGAATTATCAGACTTGAACCTGAATGAGACTAAATTTTTGGAAACTTCTAAAAGGATGAAGCAAATAGGAGAAGATCTGGAATTTTGAGTGGGAGAGGAATTTAAAGGAAGATAAGTGCAAGGAATTAAAGAAGAAAACAGAACCACTGGACACTTATATGTTTCAGCCAGAATGAAACCATGGCATGGAAATTTCATCCACATATTTATGGGAGCTGGGCCAGAAAGATGGTTTATTTGCCTTCTTGCTTCTTGGAAAGTTTCACCCCTTATTTCATGCAGTAATCTTGGGTGCTTGAAGATTGGGTTTAAATCAAGCTCTTTCAAAATTTCTTTCCTGACTTCAATCCAGTCTTCTGAGTTCCTCCCCAAACAAATGGCTGATTCTCTAAATCCAAAGCTCACATGCCCTATAACATCTTGAACATGTGATATATGTGGGAGGGCTGTTTTTGGGGAAAAAATACTTCTATGGGAACGAAAACCAAAAAACAGAATTTTTTACAAAATAAAATATGTTCTAAAGATAAAAATCACTTCTTCAATTGAGACGTGGTCAAATATTTCAGAAGAAGAATGTAATAATGTGCAGGATACCTGGATGAAAAACCAAAAAAAAAATCAGAAAAAATGAAAAAATATCAAATGTAATCACTTTCTCACTCATTGTTGTTTCTGTTTGTGCTAGTAACTTCCTTCCAGGAGGATTTTAAGGAGAATCCAAATCTTCATTGAATAAATTTATTATCTTGATTGTTGTCCCAGGATTGGTTTCAGGAGAAGCAACCTGCTTATTCAAAATGGTTCCAGACCTCTGATAAAAGTTTGAATGAATAAATTAATGAAAAATAATATCCAGAAAGACAAGAAGGAATAAAAGAAAATGAAAGCTAACCATCTTAAAAAAATCCGAATCTGGCAGCTCTTCATCTTCAAATCTTCTCCTTCATCAAAATCTGGCACCTCTTCATCTTCTGAATATTCCTCTTCAGTCAGATATTCACTTCATTTTAAAAAATCAAAAGGACTCATTAAAGTAAGCAATCCATTTCAGAAGAAATAATTATAGATATGAAACTACCTCTTCCTATTATTCAACCTTCTTTTTTCCATTCCCCTTCCCCTTGATAGCCTTCCAACTTCTTGAAACATGAGCACATAGGAAGAAAATATTAATTAGCATGTATTAGAGTTAAAATTTTGAAAAATTTAAAAATCTTATTTTGGGAAAAATACCAATTTTTCAAATAATATTTTTTTATCAAAATAAACCATGAATCAATTCTTTTAATTGAAAAAAAAATTCTGAAAAAAAATGGATAGGAGAAATCAGCCATTTAATTAATTGAAAATTTTAACTCTGATATGCCCTCCAGAATCAGAGTTAAAATTGTCAAAAAATCAAATGGCTGATTTCAGGCTTATCAACTTTGTTTTTCCATAATTTTATTTTTTTTAATTTAAAGCCATTGGTCCATTGTTTGTTTTTATAAATTTTTTTTATTTTGAAAAATTGATATTTTTCCTGAAATAAGCAATTTCATTTTTTCAAAACTTTAACTAGGGTAATTTTAAATTCACAACTCTTTGAGTCGTGTACACAACTCAAATGGGCCATGTGGAGTCATTTAAACGACTCAAATGCGCCGTGTGGCACGCTAAACGACTCAAATGGGTCGTGTTCCATGCTACACGGCTCAAATCGGTTGTGTGGCACACTACATGACTCAAATGGGCCATGTGGCATGCTACACGGCTCAAATGGGTTGTGTAGGGTTGTACATAACTAAAATCTAGTTGTGTTCCTTCCCACACAACTAAAAGAATTGCAGACTCAAAAAAAAAACTAAAATAAACTAAATAAAAAAACAGAAATAAACCAAAAAATCAAAAAATGTTGATTTTTTGGTTTAAAAAAACAAAAATATAAAATATAAAATATAACATAAAATAAAAAAACTAAATACTTGAAAAACCCTGGGGGGGTTGTATACCCCTGTAAACAGGTCTAAACGGTTGTTTACAGGGGTAAAAAAATCAAAGCTGCCCACTATGGGGGGTATATTCCCCCCCAGGGGTTGCACATGTTTGGAACAACCCTTTGGAGTAGTGTATGGGGCCCCACGCATTGAGGGGCCCTACACAACTCCCACAGGTTGTGTGGGGCCCTAAACAACTCCCAGAGGTTGTGTGGGGTCCTACACAACTCCCACAGGTTGTGTGGGGCCCTACACAACTTCCACATGTTGTGTGGGGCCCTACAAAACTTCCACAGGTTGTGTGGGGCCCTAACAAACTCTCACAGGTTGTGTGGGGCCCTACACAACTACCACAAGTTGTGTGGGACCCTAAACAGCTCCCACAGGTCTTGTGGGGCCCTAAACGACTCCCACAAGTCGTGTGGGGCCCTAAACGACTCCCACAAGTCGTGTGGGGCCCTACAAAACTCCCACACGACTGGAGTTGTGAATTTATCATCACCTGTTTAACTATGATACACCCTATTACAAAAGTTGATATATATATTATTTTTTCCAAAAAATTGTGACTGACCTTTGAGTTTTCCAAGAATTTCTTCATTTCCCTTCCTGTCCTCTTGGTTTCTTCCAAATATTCAAAAACGGATGGATATATTTTACTTGAGGACTGAGATATCTTCTTGAAATTATTGGATGCTCCTTTGGGTCTTCCTCTTACTTTGGATCTTTGAGGTGAATGGGGCTCTTGAATTGGAGTCAGTTGATATCTTCCACTGCATCTTCTTGCTTCAACCAAGATAATATAGCTGTTATCCGGGTGGTGACTTGCTGAATTCTTCAAATATTTCAGTGAAATAAAGGTTTTCATTACTTTCTTTGGTTGGAACTTCAAATTTTTCTGATTCTTCAGTTGCATCAGGCTAAAGAGTTCACTGGAGAAAGAAAAATAAAAATAAAAATAAACCAGGAAATCATTAATTTCAGGTTGAATCCAAAAAAGAAAAATACTGATAAGGGAGCTTTGATATTCCATTGAGCAAGAAAATTTTTGATTTGGAATATTTCAAACTTTCTGATAGCTAATTTGAATTTGTGAATACATAGTATACCCATGTAAAAAGAGTAATCAAATTTGTTGCAATTGGTGGAACATTCAGGAACTTGATGAAATGAATGAATGGTTTGAGGGAAGAGTGACTGATTGTTCCAGATAGATGGTCCACACAGTGAAGTAAACCAATTAGATGCTTGAATTGTTGATGAGAGGCTTCAATAGCTCTCTCAAGATTTTGGATGGTGATTGAATGGTAAATGTGTTGAAATACATCATAGAAAGAGCCAAAAGATGAATTGAAAAACCACGTGATGTAGGAGTGAAGAACTTCTATTCTGGAGGTATTATTTTTCCAAAGTGATAGTTTTTGCTTTCAAAATAGGAGAAAAATTTTCTTTTAAGAGCAATCCAGTTCTCAATAAGGTAGTCAGAAGTGGGGGGATTCCAGATAAGAGAAAGTTTTGTGAAGTTTTCCAGATATCTTGATTCAGAGTATGAATGGAAAAACTGATGCTGTTGTTTCTGGAACAGCTTCCATTCATCTTCAGATTTGAAGTGCTTCTTAAAATGGGTTTGAATATTCTTGAAAATGTGCAAGAGAAATATGAGAGGAAGTTAAAAATAATTCAATTGAACTAATAAGTGCTTGTTCCTTTTCTGTAAAAATCACACTAGTTTCTTTATCTTCTAAAAAATTTCCTGAATTTGAGTCAGGGCCCATTCATAGTTTTGTTTTTTTTCAGGAGATAAAAAACAGAAGGCAACTGAGAAACTTCTTGAAAAAATTTTTACCCCAAGAATTTGAAGAAGGGGCATTCCAATTTTTATTTGTTGTATGTACAGTCCATCCTTATAAGAGTTGGTAAAAGTTTGAGAATTTTAATGGAACCAGGGTGTGAAATGAATCAAGAAGTGATTTGACCATCCAAATTGTTTATTTTGTAAAAAAAAGAAGAATTCTGGAGTTCCAGTATGAGGGCTTCAACAGGAGTTTTGAAATCATAGGAATTTTTTTGAATTTGCTATCTTTTTTTGTAAATAGCATTGAGATTTGTATGGAAAGGAGATGATGAGTTTTGTGTAAGAGAGTTGAGAATTTTTAATGAGAGAAATCCAGATTTGGTTAAATTTTGAACCATCTCCTGTTTCTTCCCTTGGATAATTCCGTGGATGGGATGAGTGGAAGGATCATTTGAAGGTGGATGGTTGTGATATGGAAATATAACTATTACCACCCAGAAACCAAATCTTTTGGAAAAATTTCCTGATAATTTGAAAGGAAAATTGGTATTTCTTGATTTTTTAACTTTGTGGTATCTTTTCTGGTTTTATATTCCTCAGATTTATCACATTGATAAGTGTAGGTATGTTTATTGGAATTGGATACTCTGGTAGATATGGCATATCCATGAGACTTTACCCATGATTGGATAGCTTCAACCAGCTCCTCCTTTTGGTTATATTATAGCTCAGGAGGAGATGCCGGAGGGGTGGAATAAGGGGTTTGAGTAGATGAAGAAGGAGCAAGAGGAGTTGAATCATTAGTTTGGTTAGATGAGATAATTTATAAAGGGCCTGGTGAAACAGTTCTGAAAAGTGGGTGGATGGTTTCTTGAGCCATTGCAAAAAGAGATTTTCTTTGTAAAAAATGAATTCAAGATAGGAGTTGATAGTTGAAAATATATTAGGGAATATCAGAGTTAGCAAACCGGCCATTAAAAAACCACCATTTATTTTTACCCAACCCGCCATTTTTAATGGCAGGTTTCTGAAATACACATACCCCCTAACTGGTGTATTTAAAAATGGCGGGTTTCATGAAAATAGAGGATTTCAAAAATCAAACCCGCCATTGAACCCGAAATTTATGCATCATCATCCATCCACCATCCATCACATCCAAAAAACCCATCCATTTCAGCAAATCCATACCAATCCCATCTCCATCACATCACACACATCTCATCTCCATTGCTTCACATCTCTATTGTTTCACATCTCCATCTTCCCACAAATCCCATAATCATCTCATCAACGCACATTAAATTACCATCTTTCTCAACATGTCCCATCAAAATTCGTGGCAGAAAGTTGAAAATGCAAAAAAGCTGAATGAAATTTTGTTAGTATTTGACTGCCATTCAGAATCTGATTCAGAATCTGATTTGTAATTGACTTGGTTGGCTTTGAATTCTCTATTACAAAAGCAATACATGGTTCCAAGAAGAAAAACTCTTGACAACCATATTTATGAAAGGCAAAAGCTTCATCTCCTCCCCAACTTAAGCTTCCAGCAACTGTTCCAAAATCTATTTCCTTCATTCATGAAAAATTTGGAGATGATTGAAGACCACCACATCCTCCAGAAAAATTCTTGGAATCCTTAACGCAATCCAGCTATCCAACTGGCTGTGCTCTTTGTAGATTGGGATCAAATTGAAATGGGGAAGCAATTCATTGATTAGAAAATCTATTCTCATTTGGTTATGGTGAGAAAAAATTGAGTGAAAAAAGGTATTTAGGTACTTGATATAAGAGGGAAAAGAATTTTTTGAAATTATCTGGAGTTTTGAGTTTTTTTTATTGAGGAGTGGTGATGGATGATGAGTGGGTTGTGGTGAGGTGAGGTGAGGTGTTGTGTTGTGTTGTGTTGAGTTTTCTTGTGTTGTTTTGTGTTTTTTTGCGTGGTGTGGTATGGTGTGGTGTGTTGTGTTGTGTGTTATGTGGTGTGGTGTGGTGTGGTATGGTCTGGTATGGTATGGTGTGGTATGGTATGGTAGTGGGATGGTGTGGTGGGGGGTGATGGGAGGGTGGAAGAGGTCAAGAGGGTGGTTCATAAGTTATTTGGAGTTCTCAAAGATGTTTGGAGTCCCAGGAAAATATTTTCAGTCATATTAAATTTATGCATGTGAAGGGGCTCAAAGAAGAGTCCCAGAACCCAAAAGGGGTTTCTTATGATGCTTTTTTGGTTTGGTTTTGAAGACAAAAATAGTGCCTCAAAAATTACCAAAATATAAATTTTGGAAAGCTTTGGATAATCCATTTAAATATGCAGCTTCAAATATCTCAGATAATCATTATTTTTTTCAGGAAAAAAATCAAAAAAAATGATAATTAAAGAGAGGCCACCCTTTTCTTTTGAATTATGACCATTCTCATTTATAATTTGAGGGGTGAAAAATGTGCAACACAGTCAGAAAAATTCATATTTGAGTCTTTGGATTCTATTCTAAAGCTCTTTCCAAAAATGTTTGCAGAAATTTTGATCCCAAATGTAAAAAGAAAAAAATTGTAATAGACATGTTAATTTGAAGTGTTTTTACATTGGATTCAATTTTTGGAGGCCCAGCATACTTCCAAAATTTCTGAAATAAATATAAAAAAGCTCTTTAATAGTTCCGCTCAATTACTAAAATATTAAATCACCAAAGAAAAAAAAAACCAAAAAGGCAAACAAAAGGATCCAAAAGTCCAATGAGAAAATTGGATTTTTTGGTTTTTTAAAGGAATTTTTTAAGTTAAAGTAATAAATCCAAAAAACATGAAAGAAATATTGATATATTCTTTGAAAGTTTAATTTAATTTGTGACAGCTTGAATCACCAAAAAAAAAAAGAAATAAAAGGATGCAAATGTCCAATGTGAAATTTGATTTTTTTTTATTTTCTTGGTTTCTTGAAGAATTTTTTTAAGATAGAAATTTAAATCCAAAAAATCTAAAAAAATATTTGAAGAATCTTCAAATTTTAGTTGAGCTTGCTGATAGCTGAAATGAACCAAAAAAAAAAATGAAATAGCCAAAATAAGGATCCAAAAACCTATTGGAAAATTGGTTTTGGCCGAATTTTTTAATTTTTTGATGCCATTTTTGGAGGGGTTCTAATGCCTCCAAAATTACCAAAGATTTTTTGGGGGGGTTTGCCAACCCCAGCTACAGGACTTCTGCATCAGAATTCAAAAAAATGAATTCTTGAAATGCCTGTGAAATAAAGTATTTGTCCATGTAGAAGCAGAGGCGCACAACATCAGGTAGACATAATATTCCATGAAATAAAGGATTGCGGGTGTGGGAAAATTAATGCCCATTTCTTGATTTTTTGATTTTTTTCAATTTTTTCAATTTTTTCAATTTTTTTGATTTTTTCAATTTTTTAAATGGTTTTTAATTGTTTTTAATTTTTTTTCTATCTAATATTTTTTTCACTTTTTAGGGATTTGATTTTGTTGATTTTTTTTATGGTGGTGTTGAATTCACAACCCTGGTTTGCAAAAAGAAATTTAAGGCTGTTTGAAACCCATATTAGTTGTGAATTCAGGTTCAAAACTCAACAAGTTGTGAGAAAAGTTTTTTACAACTCACTTGTGACTCATTGAGTTGTGGGAGCCCCTGGGGCGTCACAAATGGGCTGTGAACAGGTATTTTGCAACCCCCCGGGGTGGCAAATGTTGTAGGAGGGGGTTGCAAGTTGTAGAGACTTCTGTGGGATCATATAGATAATTTAGCAAATAGCTTTCTGGCAGTCCTTGAAGGGGAATTTAGTATTACTTCTACTAATTTAGAGTTTTATTAAAACTAAGAGTGGTTTTGAATTGCCTGCCCTTCTAGTACTATAGTTAGTCTCCAAAATAATTTATTCAAATGAAGGGCTGGTTTCTTTTAGACTTAATATATGTCTCAGATCAGACCTAGATTAATTATTTAACTGTTATTTGTAGGGTTTGTTGAAGAATGGACCAGATGTATTGGGTTATTGGTTAGTGGTTGATCAGATATGAGTGATCTTAACCAATACCCAAATTTTAAAGGGTTCAAGGATTTTATCCAAGGGGTCTTTCAGGAGAGGACCCAAGGATGGGTTTACCCACAGGGGGCTGGGTAGAGGAAAAAAAAGGTTGGTAGTCCATTTTTGTTGTTCTCTCTTTCTTTGTAAGGGTAATTATTGAATGATGGGTGGTTTCCTTTAATTTGGTGCTGAATAGTTCAGGTCACAGAAGAACCCTTATTCAAAGCACCTAATGGGGTGTTTTTGATTGTTGATGAGGTGAAAATTGGTTTTGATTTCCTTTTTATTGGTACACTGACAATCTCCTTTTTATTATATCTGGGTAGAACCACAGATGGTTGGGTGGTTAATGACTGATGAGATAGTGATGAGTGGTGTAGGAGGAGTGAGGGATGATGTATGGGTTTTAGTTCATGGGGGGATACAACCTGGACAGGGCAGAGAGGCCCTACATAAATAGGAAAATCCTACCCCCAGGGGTTCTCAGGGATGGCCCTGAGGTTCTCCCTATCCTGGTGGGGAACAGTGGGATACAGGTACATGAGGCATTTCTGCTGGTTGGGAAAATATAATACAGTTACATGAGGCATTTCTGCTGGTTGGGAAAATATAATACAGTTACATGAGGCATTTCTGCTGGTTGTAAAAAGCTTTTAAATTTAAATGAGGCATTTCTTCTGGTTGGAAAGAGGTTGTAAAGGGGTTTCATGCATGCACAGCCCTGCATAAATTGCTGTGTAGTGCTGGGTTGAGTTTGTGCTGTGGTGAACTTGTACTTGTGGGTTGTTTGGGTCTGCATGCTCCTAGCTGACTGTGAATATATTTCTGCGTAGCTCTGTGATGCCTTGTACTGCTGATTGTTTGATTACACATGGTCCAGACTGCCTGCATATATTGCTGGGTAGTCCTGTGGTGAATTGTACTGGTGGTTGTTTGGTACTACAAGATCTTGGCTTCCTGCATAAATTGCTGTGTGGTAGTTGGGGTTGTTTGGTACTACAAGATCCTGGCTGCCTGCATAAATTGTTGTGTGGTAGCTGGTTTTGTTTGGTACTAAAAGATCCTGGCTGCCTGAATAAATTGATGTGAATAGCTGGGGCTTGTTTGGTACTACAAGATCCTGGATGCCTGCATACATTGATGTGCATAGCTGGGGTTGTTTGGTGCTACATGATCTTGCTTATGGTTCTGAGTATACAGGTGGGTTGATTTGTTGTATTTTTGGTTGAGGTTTTGTGGTAAGATGCTACTGGTATGTTTTTTAGGGATTCAAAGTATACCCATATGGCCTCTCACTGGTTTGTGATACCTGGGTGTGATATGAGCTGTCCACAATTGATTTTGGCTGTATCTTCTAAACCATGAGAGATAGAGGGGTAGTTTGACTGGGTGACTATAGGTTATTTTTGGTTTAGAATCCATTTATGAGGTTAATTTTATTATTGGGATTATATTTATACTATAAAATTGAGCCTGATGCCTACAGATAAGGTTTGGTCTACCACAACATGTCTTCCCTGAAACATTTGGCCCATTTGGGGCAAAAAACTCCAAATGGGCCATGCCAGGGGGGAATTAGGGGTACCTAGGCACCCCTGGACCATATGTGAGTTTCATCAAACCAAAATTGGGGATTTTGCATACATTGTGGGAATATTGCACCACAAATAGAAATGAATAAAAAATTCTGCCTATTGGAAAAAAAAGTCTTGTCACAAAACATACACAACACTTGCTCCTTGGATAATTTTTTCTCTCAACCCAAAATTGAGTAAACTTTGGAGTTTTTGCAACAGTTAGATTGAATAATAATTTGAATTCAGATTTTTTGAAATTATGAGAACAGTGGCAAGCCCAAATCCCCCTGGTTTCCAAATGGCTGTGTTGAAGGAATCAATTGATATAGCCATTAACAAATCTGTGGCAGAAGCTAGGGATTTGGGAAATAAAAAATTGGAGGCCCCAATTGCATCCTCATCTAGTTTTAAAATTGAGGAAAAAGATGTTTCACAACTTGAATTTGCTCAAGGTTGTGGGCCACATTTCATGTGCCATTTGACTGAGACTGATTTGGATTGATGAATAATAATTTAACCATGAACCATTGTGGCTTTGACTATCTAACTATGTGACTATGTAACTATGGGGTTCCAGAACCTCTTGGAATTCCTCCTGTGAGATCCTTTCCTAGCAGGAAAGAAGCTCAGAACTATTTTCAACAATGGGCATCCATGCATGGCTATGCTCTGGAAAAGTTCAATTCAAAGAGACACAAATATGTAGACCTAGAATGTGACAGATAGGGAGCATAAAAGGGGCTGTTTATCACCAAAAAGAAAAGATAAACTCACACAAGGAAGTTTGGATGCCAATTCATGATCCATGCAACTCAGAAAGTAGTGGATCCCAGGTGGTGCATCTCCATTAGAAATTACAAACATAATCATGAACCATCTGCAAACCCCTCAGTGCATCCTCAACTGAGGAGAATCTCTGGTGTGGCCTTAGATCAAAAAAAGGAAGGTATGCAAGATGGGCTCAATAAAATTCAACTCAAAAGGAAATTGACCAGGATTGATTGTGAGGAATACTTTGAAAATAGAAAAATCTACAACACTAAGCACAAGGTAAAAGCTGCAGAACTTGAGAGGAAATTTCTCATGGATGTGCTATTCAAAAACCTCAAACATAATCAGTGGGTCTCCAGGTCAAAATTCAGTGGAGAGGGTCAATGAGAGGCCCTGCTCTTGGATGATCCTGAGTCTATAAAACTTTTTGAAAAATTCCATCATATTTCTTTGTTGGATTTCACTTATGAAAAAAACAGGTACAAAACTCCTCTATTGCATGTTGTAGGAATGACGGCCAACAGGAAACCTTTTAGAAAGGATTTTGTTTTTATAACAAAATAAACCTTTGAGTTCTACGGTTGGGAATTGAATGCACTAAAGGAGTTGGCTTATGATCCAGAGAGGCTTCCCAAAGTCTTTGTGATGGACTGTAAAAAATATCTGATTTGTACAATTGAAAATAGTTTCCCTGAGTAATCCAGACAGTTGTTATCTTGACACATGTCTAAAAATATTCAAGTTAATTTGAAAGTTCTCTTCAGTAATGATGATGAAGTATGGCAAGTTTTTATGTATCTTTGGGCAAAGTATGGGGCCTCTAAAACCAAGGGGTAGGCAGAAGTCAATTATGTTGAACTCAAATGAGGCCAATTTATTGCTTCTTCTGTTCATCTCTGCTGAGATTTTTTATGTTGAAAATTTTATGAAGTGTTTCTTGAAAGAATGTGAGGAAGAGATTTAGTATATGGAAAATAAAAGATTACAAATCAGAGAGATGTTTGTAATGGTGTGGACTTGTGTCAACCCTGAAATTGAAAATAAAAAAACGTCTTGGATAGAAGCGGCCCATGCTACTTTCAAAAAATTACTTGTGGGATATTCAAGGAAAACCTTTGGATGTGTGGAAACACCTGGAAGGAAAAATTGATAGCCAAATAAAACCAGTGCATGCATTGCTTAGCAAATCTTTAATAAATTGAGGAACTGTTCTTCCAAAAGAACTTTTACATTTGGGTTACAAGTTTTCAATTGAGGAAATTAAACTCATTGGGGAGCAATTTGAGAAGTTAAAGTGTGAAAATGATGGCAAGGTGTGAAAAAGTTAAATTCCAAGAAAATGGGCTTGAAATGTTCCCAAATCCTATGTGAAATACTAGCATTGATAGGATCTGTTGTGCATGATGATGTTCATCCTCATTGGAGGTCATACTGTAAACCTTCCAGTTCCGTAATTGGTATTTTTGGATTGCTTGAAGGGCTTGAATCATTCCTGAATGGATTGAATAATGAGTGATTTTTTTCTTTTTGAAAGCTTGGCACTGATCTAGGAATCATCTCAATTTTTTGACAAGCTCATTTCAATTGTTATGGGAAAAACTGAAGAAGTTAAAGTGCAGATTTTAAAGAACCTGGTCAAGCATGCAACAACTTTGGTTTATAAGCCAAGTTTCAAGCAAAAGGTTTTATGGCCCAGCTGTGTTTGACCAAAATTGAAAGACACCCATTGTGAAATTTCAAGATTCAAGCCTTTGGAAATGGAACTTAAGAAAAGAAAGGTTAGAAGGGCACCAAAAAGACCAAAAATCTCAAGTCTTTTATTTTAAGAAGTGTTATTTTATAGGGTTTAATGAACTGATGGGGAAAAGATATTTATAGTGCAAGTCAGTCTCAGAATATGAACCTCATAGTTTAGAGGAAGAGACTGAAAGTGAATTAGGCTCCCTTCATTTTGAATCAAAATACTTTTCTGATGAAGAAGAACAGGTGGAGACACCAACCAGAAGCTCATCTTTGGTGGGTATTGATTTCATTAATGTGATTAGAAGTTTGGCTAATTGAGTTTTGATCATAGGAAAAAAAAGTGAAATACCTCAATCAAATAACTGAGAGCTTAAATAAGTTCTTGGTTGAGGTTTTAGATCCTTTTGGTGATGGTAATTGTGGATTTAGAGTCATTTCTAAATCACTTGTTTACAATGAAAATGGATGGCATAAAGTGCAAAGGGAAATGAAAGAAACATTGAACTTAAATAAAGCCTGCTATTCTAAGATACTTGGGGGTTTCAATGAGGTTGAAAAAATTGAAAAAAGACTTGATGTTAAAGAAATTTATGAAAAGATTCCATCTTCAAAATGGCTTGCAAATTTTGATATGGGCCAGATAATAGGGCTTATCAGAGTTAGAAAACCCTAAAATGGGGGGTTTATGATATAAACATAACCCCTAACTGGTGTATTTCAAAATGGTGTGTTTCATGGAAATGGCGGATTTAAAAAATCAAATCTGCCATTTATGCATCATCATCCATAAACCATCCATTGCATTCAAAAGAACCATCAAAACCTCAATCCCATCTCCATTGCCTCACACATATTCCCCAAACCACCTCACTCACCACCACAGCCTTCCAAACCTCACCTACTCACCCACCACCTCCACCTTACCAACACCCTCACCACCTAACCATCCACCTCCAACTCACCATCCATCTCCAACTCACCATCCACTTCCAACTCACCAATACAACCCACCCACCCACCCACCCTCACCCATCTGCCCATCCTCACCCACCCTCACCCACCCACCCATCCTCAGCCACCTACGCACCCTTGAAAACCCCCCAATCCTCAACCACCCTAACCCACAAGCCTCCACCTGCCCATACTCACCCACCCTCACCCACAGGCCTCCACCGGCCCATAATCACCCACCCTCACCCACCTACCTCCACCTCCCCTCTCTGGAACATCAGGTAAGCCCCCCCTCCTGATTGATTTCAAATCAATCAAGCAATCAACTGCTTAAAAAATTCACAATCAATAAATTGCACAATCAATTTTCAATCAATTGAGCAATTGATTTCCCTAAACTCCACCTCCACCTCCCCCTTTCCATTTTACTGATTTTTTTGTTTGCTTATTTCTTTTCTTTTCTTTTCTTTTCTTTTCTTTTCTTTTCTTTTCTTTTCTTTTCTTTTCTTTTCTTTTCTTTTCTTTTCTTTTCTTTTCTTTTCTTTTCTTTCTTTTCTTTTCTTTTCTTTTCTTTTCTTTTCTTTTCTTTTCTTTTCTTTTCTTTTCTTTTCTTTTCTTTTCTTTTCTTTTCTTTTCTTTTTCTTTTCTTTTCTTTTCTTTTCTTTTCTTTTCTTTTCTTTTCTTTTCTTTTCTTTTCTTTTCTTTTCTTTTCTTTTCTTTTTTCTTTTCTTTTCTTTTCTTTTCTTTTCTTTTCTTTTCTTTCTTTTCTTTTCTTTTCTTTTCTTTTCTTTTCTTTTCTTTTCTTTTTCTTTTCTTTTCTTTTCTTTTTCTTTTCTTTTCTTTTCTTTTCTTTTCTTTTCTTTTCTTTCTTTTCTTTCTTTTCTTTTCTTTTCTTTTCTTTTCTTTTCTTTTCTTTTCTTTTCTTTTCTTTTCTTTTCTTTTCTTTTCTTTTCTTTTCTTTTCTTTTCTTTTCTTTTCTTTTCTTTTCTTTTCTTTTCTTTTCTTTTCTTTTCTTTTCTTTTCTTTTCTTTTCTTTTCTTTTCTTTTCTTTTCTTTTCTTTTCTTTTCTTTCTTTTCTTTTCTTTTCTTTTCTTTTCTTTTCTTTTCTTTTCTTTTCTTTTCTTTTCTTTTCTTTTCTTTTCTTTTCTTTTCTTTTCTTTTCTTTTCTTTTCTTTTCTTTTCTTTTCTTTTCTTTTCTTTTCTTTTCTTTTCTTTTCTTTTCTTTTCTTTTCTTTTCTTTTCTTTTCTTTTCTTTTTCTTTTCTTTTCTTTTCTTTTCTTTTCTTTTCTTTTCTTTTCTTTTCTTTTCTTTTCTTTTCTTTTCTTTTCTTTTCTTTTCTTTTCTTTTCTTTTCTTTTCTTTTCTTTTCTTTTCTTTTCTTTTCTTTTCTTTTCTTTTCTTTTTTTTCCTTTCCTTTTCTTTTCTTTGATTGTATGGTATGTATCTGTGTGTGGGTTACCCATGAATTTTTTTTTGGGTTTTTTTTTCATTGTTAGGATAAAAATGAGGTATGTTTTTATTTTTTCATTCCATCATGTGTCAAAAGTGATAATTGCATGACTGACCATTTTTCTTTGTGTTTTTTTTTCTTGTTAGGATCATCAACTGGTATATTTTTTTCATTTTTGTTAATCATCCACCTTGACTATAAGATCACTAATGATTTGTTTTATTTAACATTTTTTAATTTGGGTTTGATTATAGGTATTCTGTGCTTCATTTTCACTATTTTTTATTCTATGCAATGAAACACACTCTTTGACCCCTTGTTCTTTCTACACCCAATGTTTTTCTGGGAAGCCAATTCTTCTTCCACAACCCTCAAAATGTTACACAATTAATTGAATCACTTCTTGATCCTCACCCCAATCAAAGTATGTGGACGGGAGGAGATGATTTTACAAACATACAGAGAGGTGGAAAGAATAGGGCTTGTTGGCAAAAACTTTTCTGGAATGCTGATTCTTCTCCCACAACACTCAAAATGTTACACAATGAATTGAATGCCTTCTTTATACTAACCCCAATCAAAGTTTGTGGATGGGAGGAGATTATTTAAAAAAATACAGAGAGGTTGCAAGAATAGGGCTTTTCAGCAAAAGAGGGCTCAAAAGAGAGATTCTGGAATCTCTTTGGAAGTAGCAGAGGAGGGGATTGATGAAAATTCTGTGAATTCAGGAAAAAAAACTGTGGCCTTTGGATTTGTATCCTGCCATTGTTGCCCTAAAGAAAAAGACCAACTGAAAGCACTTCCCCAAAGAGGTATTGATTTCAAAAAAAAAGGTATTTTTAAAATGATTTGAGCAGAAACTAAGTAAAAGAACTTTACTTTTCCTGCCATGGACACTTCCACTAATAAAAGAATGGCAATGTCTATGCAAATAAACAAAACCACCCCAAACACTTTCAGTGACTTGAACAGTGGCAAAATATACTCTAGGAAAAAATATAAATAAAAGTAAAAAAGATTTGTTTTTTGGTGGGTTTTAAATAAGTTTCAAACATTTTTTTAATCAAAAATGCATTCTTTCTTTCTTTTCTTTTTTTTTTAAATATTTTTTCTCCTAGTAAATATATCTATAAGCCAAGCAATTGAGTAATCTGCTGTATTTATTCCACTGTTCTACTGCTAACAATACATTCCATGGCTACATATAACCTATAGTTTTTTTCCATGGCCAATTGATACCTCTCACTTTTCCAGTCAATCTTCCTGTCAATCCTTCTCCTTTTCCTCTTTTTGCAACTACAATTCAGCCTATTTCAATCTCCACCATGCATCCATTTTTTGTTGATGAGCCACACCCTCAGCTTACTGATTTTGAACATCAATAGTCAGTTGATGATCCCACCTTTGCTTTTCAAATCCAAGTTTTTCCAATTAAATTCTTAGTTTCACTGTTTTTTGTAGGAGAATATCAATGAGCTGGATTTCAAAAGCAAAAAGATTCCATCAATGCACTTACTTGAATCTTGCTTCTCCATGATATCTTCAAAGCCAGAAAAATTAGAAGTGTTTCTACTCATTTGAAGGCTAATGGGATTGATGTTGATGGGAGGCCTTTTGATTTCCCTTTTCGGAGGAGGTTTGTGTGGGAAAATCATAAATTTTATTTGAAGGTGATGTGGGAGGCCCAATTGGCTTGAGTGTTTCGCCATTCAGAAAGGATGAGGCTGTTTTTTAAATTCTAAAAAATTCAGGATTAACCAGAAAAGAAAAGAAATTTTTTCCTTACTTTAACAGATGTTGATTTTAATGGGGATACTGGAATATATTGCTCCCCATTGGCCAAGTTTTCCAGTTCTTGCAACCCAGGAAGCGTAAAATTGAAAGAAGTAAGTGAGGTATCCAAGCAAGGTTTTGAAGGGTTGATCAATGAAAATGTTTACATGATTGGAGGTGGTTTTTTTGGAATATCCTCCTCCACATTGGATTGGGCCCACTCCAAGGTTTCATCATGATCATTGAAACTTGGCTGAGCATCTAAAGCCAAGTCCTCAGCATGAATAGAATTTGATTGTTGGGAATCAAAATCAGAAAAAAGGGAAATTTTGACCTTCTTTCAAAATATTTCATCCATTTGAGGATAAAAAGGACAAATATAGTCCAACTTTTCAGCCAATGAGTTGATTTCCTGGGGTTATCAGAGTTGGTGATTCTAAATCCAGTGGAGATTGACATTGAGTGGGATTTTTTGTACTTGGTTAGAAAGTTCTTGAATTTCTCCTGCATCTTTTTGGATGAAAGATCCAGCCTACCCTTTGTTTTATCCTTCAGTTCATTGGCTATCAGGAGATAACAATTATCCTTAGAGGATGGAGGTTGTCCAACTCATGTTTCATTTTTGGATACAAAGCAAGCATCATAGTTTGAGGGAATTTTGAGCCAGTTTACCAGGATGATGTGATCAGCTCTCTTGGGCTGACATGAGCATTTTGAAGCTTATTGGGGAGAATGTTTTTGTAGATTTCCTGGGGGATTTTTGCTTTGGTTCATTGGATTTTTTTGTGGACTTGCAGGGGGAGGTTTGCTGAGGGGACTTTTGAAAACAGTAAGAGGGATGAAGGGATGAAGCAATGGCAGTTAGGAATTGATGAGAGCAATATGTGATGAGAGGGCTAAAGTGATGAGAGTGAAAAATTGATGAGAGCAATAAAGTGACAAGATTGAGGAAGTTACAAGAGTGATGAATCAGATATTTCCAATGTGGTTGGAGAAAGAAGGAGGTGGGAAAATCAGGGTGTATGATTTGGACCAATACATGGACCAAGGTGTGGTTGAGGTTGCAGAAACCTTTAAATAATTTATCTGAAGAATCCAATTTATTTCCAGGTAACTCTGACACGTCTGATGGGAAATAAGTGCATTTTTTTGATTTTGAATGGTGTGTTAGAAATTGGGCTATTTTGCTGAAACCCCCCCATGAAACAATGGGGGGTGTGCTAAATCTGATACACCCTGATAGCAGAAACTTATGGAAGGCCAATTTTTTTTGCTTTCCTTGCCTTTTTTTAATTATACTCCTATTCAAATGGGTGTAAAACAGCAATCAGATGCTATATTCATTTGCTTTGTTCACAATAACCAATCTGTTAATTTAGTAATTGAGGGAGATATAATTCCAATCCCACCCATTGTAAAAAAACATTCTTCTTTGAATTCAAAGAAAGCTTTTGGCTGGGTTTTTCATCTCAAAGATCAACTTAATTTGGAATTGAATTTATAAATATCATATAATTTCCTCATTTGGGTTTTCATTTCATCATTTAGGTTTTGTCTAACGTTCAATTCTGATGCTGATCTTTCAATTCTATGAATATAAAGGGTTATCACATTTTGAACATCATTATATTGAGTTTTTTGAGTTAAAATCATCATGTTGAGTGTTTTGAGTTAACACCATTATGTTGAGTGTTTTGACTTGACATCATTATTTTGAGTGTTTTGAATGAGATTTTATTGGTAAGTCAGTTCAAATTGTGTTGGGCTGATCCCATCATAAGGAGTATTTTTGATTCTTATGATGGGATCAGCTTAACACAAGTTGAACTTGTTTTTTTGGAATTTTTACTTTAGGGCTATTCCATTGAGGTGGACTTGTATCAAGTCCGCCTTAATGGAATATCCCTGTTTTTTTGGTGGTTGATTTAGTTTTGAACTAGTCCAATGAAACAAGTTCACCTTGTGTTGGGCTGATCCCATCATAAGAATTCTTTCTACTTCTTATGATGGTATCAGCTCAATAAAAGTTGAAATTGTTGTTTTTTTGGCATTTTTAATTTAGAGCTAGTCCATTGAGGTGGTTTAATTGTATTTTATTCAAATGTTATATTGCTTCAGGGATTTATTGTATGTAAATTTTTCCTTCTTATTTTTATTTATCCATTTTTATGTATCCATTTTATTTTTTTTGGGCACAATATTTTTATTTTTTAGAAATTTTGATTGTTTATTTTTGTTTGTTCATAGGGCCATGAATGTGAATTCATGGACCTGGAGTTGTAAAATTTTGATATTTTTTTATTTTTATTTTTATTTTATTTTTATTTTTATTTTTATTTTTTATTCTTTTATTTTAAAGTTTTCTGAGTTTTTTTAAAACTTTTTTTGGTGTTTATTTTTTATTTTATTTTTTTTTCAATTTTTTATTTTATTTTTATTTATCTTAATTATTTTAATTATTATTATTTTTTTTGCTCACAAACCTAAAGTTGTGAACAAGTTGTGAACTGTGCCACATGACCAATTTTCGGTTGTGAACAGGTTGTGTTAGATTGCAAATTTAACATTGCCCTTTATAGTTTTCATGTATTTATTCAGTTTTGGAGAAATTTGAAGGCAAAAAAATCAAAGCAGGGAAGGGGAAGAAGAAGGATGAATCAGAAAAAGATTTTAAGTTGTATAAAAATATGATTTTTCTAATTATGAACTGATTTTTTTAATAATTCCTTTTCATTTTTCTAACACAGGATGATATTCTGAATGAAGAATAATCTTCAGAGAATGATCATATCCAAGACTTGGATTTTATTAATATTGTGATATTTCATTTCCATTTATTTTTGTTGATTTTCTGATATTATATTTTGATTAATGTTTCCATTTAATCTTTTCTCAGAGATCTGGAACCATTTTCAATAAGAGTTTTAATTCTTCTGAATACAATAATGTTACAAGAAGACAGATGTAAAAGCAATAAAATGAAGATGATTTGCCATCTTCATGCAAAGCATGTATTTGCAAAAAAAGCAACAAAAATAAGTGAGAAAGTGAGTAAATTTTATAGTTTCTCATTTTTTCAGTTTTTCTTATTGTTTTTTGATTTTGCTTGTAGGCTTCCTGTAAAGTGCATAATTTCTCTTCTGGAAATTTTGACCAATATTAAATATAAAATATCAGTGGTACCTTTAAAAAAATATTTCATTCTATAAAAATTCTGATTTTTGGTTTTATTTCCAATACAAAGACTTCATTTCATCTGCAGCAGATGTTCCAAATATATCCCATATTCAAGATGTGATAGGATATGGAAAATTTGGATTCAGAGAAGCAGCTGTTTTTTGGGAATGAAATATGAATACTTGATTGAAATGAGGAAAGAAATGGTCAAAAAGCTATATTCCAAACCAATCTTCAAGGACCCAACTTAACAAAGGAAATCTGGCTTAAAATTTTTCAAGAAGCAAGAAGGCATGTAAAGCAACTCTCTGTCCAAGTTCCAATAGATTTTTGGATGAAATTTCCATGCCATGGGTTCCTTCTTGCTGAAGCATACACGCATTAAGTTGTTTTATTTTCTTCCTTGCTATGCAATTTCCTTCCTCTTAATTCTGCACCCACTGTAAATTCTAAATATTCTCCTATCTGCCTTATTCTTTTAGAAGGCCTCAAAATTATAGCTTCCTTTGAATCTCAGTCAAACACTTTTTCAGCCCCTGAATTGGATGCATTTTGGAAAAGGTTTTTCAGCAAGGAGTCCAAATATTGGAAGATAATTGTTTAGAAAGGTTTAGATCATGGTAATGAGTTTTTTGTCCCCCCAAATAAAAACAGAAGAAAAATAAAACCAAAAATAGTGGAATAATTTTAAACAATAGAATTGAAATAATATTTGTAACAACATTTGTACTTTTTATTTGTTGAAACACAGCAAAAAGAAGAAGGAAAAATGTGGACAACCCCTTTTATTTCCAATAATTTTCACTGTGATAAATATATTTTGAGGTAAAACCTGTAATAAGCACTCAAAGTGATTTTTTGTTTCCTTCTTTAAATTTTGTCTAAAATTCTTCTGAAAAACAGAGGGAAACTTTGACTCCTGATGTAAAAAAAAAGTTGATAGGATATGTCACTTTGAATTGTTTTTGTGTTTGTTGAATTTTTGGAGGCCAAGAACACATCCAAAAAATACCCCCAAAAAACCTTTTCAAGCTCTTTGGTTGATTTTCTAGCTTTATGAGAGTTCAGAGTACCAAAAAAAAAATATCAAAAGAAAAAGAAATGGTTCCAAAAAAATGCTATGATAATTTCATTTGATTTTCTTGATTTTTTGAATGAATTTTTGAAGGTGTTCTGATGCTTCAAAAATTTTTAAAGTTTTATATGAAGTTTTTAAGAACCCAACTAAAAGGCCATAGCATCAAATTTGCTCAAAATATAATTCTTGAATCATCTGTGTAATAGGGGATTTTTCCATGTGCAGAACAAAGCATGGGGAAAAAGTTAAGGGTAGGGGTTGTGAGAAAAACAATGCCCTATGTAAAAATAATAAATAAGAAAATTGGGGGGGGGGGGGAGGACTTCCACCACCAGATCCAATTATGGGTGAGGTTGAAACTTTCTGTGAAGTTTTTATTCAATTTCAATTTATATATATATATATGAAAAAAAAGAGTGGGAGAAGACTGCCACCACCTCACTCAAATCTGGGTGAGGTTAAAACCCAACAGGACCCTGATGTTTTCGGCATTGCCTTCAAAGTTTCTGAAGCTCCAGGGATTTTTTTTGATGTAATTTTCAAACCCACCCAGCCCCAGAAGTTTTAATAGCCAGCCCCCTCCCTCTTGCATGTTGAGGGGAGGGGGGCAACCAAAAATCCCATGTAATGGTGTGGGATAAAATGCCTCCCCTTCATGGGAAATTACACCAATGATTCCAAAAATACCATGCCATGGTGTGGGATAACACACCTCCATTGTGTAAGAAAGCCCACCAATCATTCCAAAAGGCATCATTGGTGTGATTAAATCAATTTTTATGGAATAATTTTAGCCGTGCCCTTATTCCTCTGGTGCTCCCATAATTTCAGTAATTGGAACAGCCTTAAAGATTTCCAAATTTTCAAAGGAATCACAGTAAAATTTATTTGAAATAATTTTGGATTATTACCCAGAAATTCCTACTTCTGCAAGAGAGATGACCAAGAGCTTTCCCAAAGATTCAGCATTCCAAAACTTTTGATCCTTCTCTTTATAATATTGTTTTCCTTTTTCTTTATTTTCCTTAAAAAAATTAGTTTCCTTCATAACTGAAACCTCCTCCTCCTCTTCTTCTTTATCTTATTCATTCATATCTTACTTTTGTATTTTATTCTCTTTCTTTCCATTGTCTTCCAATATTATTTCCTCATATTCAAGCTCCCAAGGAGAATAATAATAGCTTTTTAAACATTTAGGAATTCTAGTTTAAAAATCTTCAATTTTTACTTAAATGTTTTTGAGGCTTCTTAAAATGTTTCGAATTCAATGATTCAAACTTTTTTTGAAACTCCAGCCATTTTTTGAAATTCAAAATTCAACAATTTTTGATTCTTTGAAATGTATTTTAAATGCCTTAAGCTGGCCCCCTATGGCTTTAAAAAAAAACTTCCAAAAATTATAGGATATCCTTCAAAGGAATCAGAGTTCCCCATCAAGCTTTATTGCCCTTCTCTTTTGATGGTTTTGAAAATTTGTTCTTTGAGAATCCATACAGAGAAAATTCATTTTGATTTTCTTGCATCTTCTTAATTTTCTAAAAAAAAAATAACTTTCAAAATTCAAAGAAATAAGTCATCCACATCTAAAAATAAAATGAGAAATAAGACAGAAATAATCATACCATTGAAATAGACACTACCAGCGAAACGCTTCTGTTGTAAGGGGCCTCCTTCACTGTAGGCTTCTGACCAGAATTTTCCTTTCAAAATATAACTGTACCCACAGCTGTCCTTCCAACTTCAAAGGTTCAAGAGAAAGTATTCTTTTAAATTTGACAGTAAGAAAAATTGGAAGATTTTCTTTTAATGAAAGTTATACAGATATTTCTGGTTTCAATGAAAGTGGGACAGAAATAGCCTTACTGCTGGGCTAGGTGAAATCCTTTTGTTACTTCCATTTTAAAAGAAGGTGTAGGGGACTTGTTGAAGGATGATTGGAAAGGTGAACTGGGGGGTGTTTATCTTGATGGGTGAGTTGAATTGAATGAAAAATCAGAAAAATTTCAAGAAATAAATCCTCAATTCAAAAAATATGTTCATGGGCTTTGGGTGTTGCCCATTAATTTTCTGGGGGAGGGTAATTTCACACCAAAGTTTGACACTTATTGGCCTCAGCCAATCCAATATTCCACCAACCTCATTCCAACCTCAATATCAACCTATTTCTACTACTTTCTGGATATTTCTCCTGCATATCCTGCAGCTAGCATCTTCCTCTCCAAGGTTAAATCTCTCCCTGTATGGGATATCTCCATCTCTGTGGCAATAAACACTCTTCTCCTGAATCATGTGCCTCAACCAATCTTCCCATGGCTCCCATATCAGTACATCTCAACTAAATTGAAAAACCCTAGAAACTCTCCTCCCCTACCTGGACCAACCATTACTCAAGGCCTCCTCACAAATAATCACATATACTTCCCTTTTTTTCTCCCCTGGATTAATTTCCCCAAGGAATTAGTGTACTAATTCTTAATTTTAAGTCATGATCCATTAGGTGTCACATAAGAGAAAATAAAACACCCAAATTTCCTGATAGACTCATCTCACCTTCCCCCCTTGGCATTACTCTTATAAAATTCAGAAGCCATCCTCCTCAGAGCTCCACTCCAGGAATTACATTCTTTATTGATTGTAAACACCCTGGTAGTGCATCAGTAATTATCCTTGCAATCTTCAAAATTATCCTATATTTCTATGAGAAGTAGCTCCAAAGCCATCTGTGGCTTGACAATTAGTAGTCCTTATGAAGATGAAAATTCCAAAACTCACTCTTAATTGAGCTCTAAGAGAATTTTCAAATGTGGCCCAGGCTAAAAATACACCTTCAAAATTACTAAAACCACACCCTCCTTCAAAGAAAGGTGTGATTTTAGCATTTTTTTTTGCTAAATTAAATCCTTTTTCAAAGAATAATTCAATAAGACTACTATTTTTGCTGAAATAATTCCTTGTGGCATACTTTCCAACCCTTGGAAGGCTTGTGAACCTTAAAAATTCATGAAAATACAAAAAAGGATTGCTTTCAGAAATTCAAGGTTTTCCAAATATTTTTGAGGTTTTCAGGAGTTATTAGGGTGGGAGAGCACAGCTTTTGAGGAGTTTTTTGGCCCCCTAAGGCCCGTAAAAACTAATTGAGGCCTTGGGGGGCTAAATTAAGGCCTCCAGACTCCTTCTGGGTTCTGTCTGGAGTATATTATTTTGGAGAATTCAATGATGAACATGACTTGAGTTAATGTGACATTTCAAAATAAAATAGATATCAATTATTTGCAAGGAATCCAAATATGAGTTCATATTTGAAGGAAAACTTTACAAATTATGAGAAAAATAATAAGAATAAATTTTATTTACCAAAAATGGAGTATAGATAAACTTTTACAAAACAAAAAAAATATAAAAATTCTAAATATGCACCACAGAAAGCTGTATGTCACTTATTAGAAAGTTCAATCAAGGATCTAATGCCCAATTTATGACCAAGCTCAGTTCAAGATCTGGAAAAGCTCAGGTCAAGATTTATCCAAGCTCCAATGCACAGTCACTGTGCATCCAAAACTTGTTAGATCATGAACATACCTTGAACTAGAGATTGGAGAGAGCTGAAACTAGAGCTTCCTTGACGGCACTTGCTAGCAAGTCCCATCAAATTTTTTGTGGTGATAAATTTTTTATGAGTGAACTTCAAATGTATTTAAATATATCAACTAAAAGACAATAAATTACATATATAATAGGGTATATAAGATTTAGCAAACCCACCATCAGAAAACTGCCACTTGATTTTGTCCAAATAAATCATTTTAATGGCTGGTTTCTGAAATACACATACTCCCTAACTGGTATATCTAAAAATGGCATGTTTCAAACATCAAATCTGCCATTTATGCATCACCATTGATCCATCATCCCTGGAATGAAAGAAACTCATCTAAACCCTCTACATCATCAAATCCATAAAGATCCCATCACTCACTATGCTTTGCACATGAATCACAAAATACATCCCTATATTCCACCAGATTGTCAAATTATCACTTTCAACAGTCACATCTCTTAGTCCAATCAATTTACTGGAGAATTTGGTGATTATCTACTCAGGAACCAGTCTCACTCAATCATGAGATCAAGAATATATTGAGGAAAATCATCCTCCCAATTTATCCACTTCTGGCCAATTTCATCTCATCCAGGCATCCCAAGACATTTGAAACAAACCTCACCGCTTGATCAATCCCAATGGCTCCTAGCTGGAGAGGTATGGATGTAGATAGAAAACCTACCAAGTTATTCTTGGAGTAACAATTTTTCAATTCTAAATACAAATCTTAGATACCCATTCATAATCCAGTCAGTCCAACTATCTAAAATTAGTCCTCTCTATCAAATCTTGCATGTTTTCATCTTCTCACTGGCTAAGTTGGTACTATCAATCCTTGGGCTCTTTCTTGATCTGAAATGGTGACTTTTTGTTGGTATTTGTTGGAATTCTGAATTTCTGACTCAACCAATCTTGAGCACGCGCGAACTAAATCTCAAATAGACTACCATCAAAACAACTAAATGGCGATCAGCCATCTTCAACTCATTCAACCATTGATTCCCAGTGCCAATCTTATCACACTCACAGAAATTCCAGAATCTAATCTCATCTGCCTAAAAATCACCATCCACCAATGCAGCCCACTTAGATCAATCAAGTCTTCACTCTTAACCTTCTCTCAGAATTTCCTTCATCAACCTCAATCAGGTCGCGCCTCCTCTTCCATGCCTGCCTGGTGAGACTTAGCCTGAATGTTTCCCCTCTCCGTCCATCTAATCTTTAACAGTGCTTGTTTCTCATTGAGCTCATTGTTTATTCTACTCATTTCTGCTCTGTTCCTTGGCTTTTTGTTCAATTGAATTAATTCAAATCCCTTTACTTTTTTTTTTGATCTCATCAATCCAAAATAACAGGCTATACAGGAAGTCTTGGCCAAGGTACCTAACCCTACCAGTCAAGAAATTGATTTAATAATCTTGGGTGCTCAGAGTGCTTATCAAACGTGAAAAAATTCATTTATACTAAATTTTTAACAAGTCATTATCAGATATTTAAAATCTCCATCATCTTTCTCTAAACCTCTCTGAGAGCCATCCATCCGTTTCTCAACCTCAGATTCACATTGACCTGTGGTTTTTGATCAGCATTGCACTGTCTTCTGATCCATAAGAAGATTAAAGGCTCTCATCAAAAAACATACCAAAAAAATAGCCAGATCTATTTTCCTTGAACAAGGTAAGAAATTCACCAATTTCAAGGGTGACATCCATCAAGTCTTGAAGGTCTTTGAGGCTGCTTGTGCAATCCCACAAATCTTGATGGGTGAAAATTTGGAGGTCAAAAAGGATATGGATACCAAAACCAAGAATGTGCCCCTTGACCTCACTGCTAAAATCTTTCCATAAGCAATCCTTCAACCCAAAGCCCAAATTACCCCTTCAAACCTGATCTCTGGCCTCCCTCTGTTCCTGGTGATCTAGATTAGTCAAACTGAGATAAATCCTGCGTTTTGTTTTTCTAATTTGTTCTAAAAATGATTCATTGATTTGTATAACAATAAACAAATTTATTTTCTAAAAATTGATAGGTTTTTGGGAGGTCAGGTGTTCTTTTCCTTCATTTTAGGGGGGGAGGGGAACCAAATTTTGGTTGTGCCAGCTCAAAATTGTTGTCCTGCCCTACTATATTTAAGTTGAAACTAGTCCAAACCAGCTCAAATTTGCAGTCCTACCCTACTATGTAAGAGTGCACACTTGAACACTCAATTGAAAATGATATACCTTACTTTTTTTTTTAGGGTTTTCAAGTTTTTTATACATTTTGTATTCTTATTTCCATAAAATAGTAATCATAAACTATTAATTAATTTCTTTTTTTCTCTTTTTCACAATCTTATCGGCCTTGTTTATGGTAAATGCATTTTTGACATGTTGGAATTAATACACATGTTTTTGTCTTTCCATTGTTGATGCAGACACTAAAAGACTGGGGAGGCTTAGTTGAAAATGGAATCCAATAAGGTGAAAATTAATAAGAAAAATCAAAACCATTCCAACTATAAGACGAAGAGGGAACAAAGATTTTTTATTGGTGGTTTTAAAAATAATATTTAAAATTGTTGTAAACAGAAAAAATATTTGATTTAAATATTCAATTTTTCAAATTAATTTGTTTACAATCCAAGTGTTTGAGATATTTACTCCATTTAATCAAAAGGTCCAATCTCCAATTCAAATGAGCATCAAGCTCTTTGTATTCAACCCTCACCTATTTGCTTTTCTTCATCTATTTCAATTTAGAGGGCCAATTTTTGCTTTTCAAACCAAAGCTTTTCATTTTCCACTTCAATTTTATCACTTCTAATCTGGGACTTAACTTATTCAAAAGGAGTTAAATTGAATTAGTATGGATACATGTATTTATGATGGTTTAATTTGCTCACCTCAATCTTGCTTCTCAAGGATCTCTTCAAAATATCCAAAGCTGGAATTGTTCCTCCATCTTTGATTGCTTTTAGGGTTGGTTTTGCTTGAGTTTGATGCCTTTCTATTTTGTTTTACTGAGGATGACCGCAGATGGTCATTTTCACTTCCATTTGATAGCAAAGTTGAAGGCCCAATTGGTTTAAGCTTTAAGTTTCCTGCAAATAGTAATGCTGTTTAGAGGAAATCAGCCATTAAGCACTAGAAGGTTGAATATAAAATGTACTTACTGTTGACCAAAAGGTAGTTTTGACTGTTTGTGGAGGATTTGATGCCTCAGAGCCATCCTTCTGAAGTTTTTTTCAATCATAAATCACTTTGCCCAAGCTAGGAAGCAACCCATCTAAAGAGGCAAGCATTAGTTACAGGGTTGAATTGGAATGGATCATTGATACCAATGGGGATGGCATTAAAACTTTTCTTGGTTGAATATCTTCCTTGGCACCAAATTGTGGCCAATCCAAGGGTTCCTCAACAATGCATGGCTCCTCAATCAAGGTTTCCTTTTTATCCTTGTAATTTAGTTGAAGATTGGCTACAATCTCCTCAGCATCAATGGAGTTGGATCTTTGAGCAGAAAAATCAGCTAGAAGGGTGATTTTGGCCTTCTTTAAAAATATTTCATCCATTTGAAAATAGAAGGAAAAATAGATTCCATTTTATCAACCACAGAGTTGAACCTATTGGATCTATCAGAATCAGTGAGACTAATTCCAGTTGATATTCAAATTGAGTGGGCTCTTTTATACTTTTAAAAATAGTTCTTGAACTTCTCCTCATTTTTTTTGGTAATAGATCAAGCCTACCTTTGGTTTTATTCTTCAGCTCATTAGAAATGAGGAGATAACCATTGGACTTGGTAGATGGAGGTTGGCCAACACAAGTTTTCTTTTAGTCCTAAAACAGGCATCATAGTTGGAAGGAATCTTCATCCAGTTGAGAAGGATAAGATTATTTGCTTTCTTTAGTTGCCTAAAACATTTGGAAGCAGATGGTGGAGGAGGTTTGAGTTCTGTTGAATTTTTTTGTTTTATTTCCTTAGGGAGTTTTTATTGGGATATTTGGGAGGGGAAGCTCACTGAGGGTCCATTAGGAAAGTGGAAGAGAGATCAAGTGATGAGTGTGCATTCAACAGCTTACTGGAATGTTTCTTCCAATGATCTACAAAAACCAATCTCAACTTTCACCTTGCTCAATCATGCATTTTTATTTAAAATGTAATAGTTGTGCTGAAAGGTGATAAAATTATGGCTTGAAACCAGGGCTACTGATGAATTGCAGAAAGATATACGGGAAAACAATTAGAATGATGAAATGACTAGATGAAGACTCATGACAAAAGAGACCAACAAAGGCGGTGTATGATCAGTGATGATCAGTACTTGGCTGATTTGGACATTGGATGCACTAGGAGAATGAACACTGAATAAGGATGTTAGTAGGTTTGACTAGTAGTTAGGAGAATCATATCTGCATACAGAGAAAATTTTCTGAGCCGTTTTTGATGTTCCCTGAGATCTTCAGATTTGATGGATTTGGAATGCTGAGGAATGGAAGTGAGAGGTCAGTAAATTCAGAGTTGGACAAGTGCCAAATTAGAAGTTACCAGCTTGGGGAAACCTTGCAGTTTTAGTTGTATGAGGAGTTGACGTTGGCTTGTTGACTTGGAGTGGAGAAGTGAGAAGTTCATAAGAAGGAAATGGAGAATTGAGATGAATGAGAGATCATAGAAAGGAAGAACATCAACACTTGGACAAAGAGCTGAATGCGCGTCTAGATGCCAGAGTGTCTGGTGCTTCTCAAATGAAGTATCAGCACTGGGATTCCATCCCCAGACTGGTTTCTGGGTTGATACAAGCGCATCTGTCAGTCCTGGGTTGAAACTACAACATCCTCCCTTAATTCAGTGCTTGGATGATTATTTACTGACATGATGAACCAAGCAAGCAACTGAGTTTTTATTGGCGGCCTTTGTTAAACAGTTGGCAACCATGTCTTTGGAAAAAATGAGTTGAATGCTGATCGAATTTGAATTCACATCTTCACAAAGGCCTTTTGTCTTGAGATTGATGAATTTTATTTTTGAGTTGCACCCAAAGTTCCTTATTTTGTTGTCAAGCCCCTTGTTGTTGATAAGATGGACACTTGGAGCAATGGGTGTTCTCCAAAGTTCATGGATTAAGTGATTGATCCATCTACACTCCCATTGGACATTGTTGAGGGCATTGCATTTGGCTTTGGTTGAGGAGTAGGTGATGTTTTGTTGTCTTCTGCTAGTCCAGTATAGGGGAGACCTGCAAAAGAAGCAAATTTAACCAGATTGCAAAGTTCTAGTAACCGGATTGTCTTCCCAGGTGGAGTTTCTGTAGCAGGTCAAGTTCAGAGAGTTGTTTTTCTTTGAGATGAGAAAATATTGATCCTTGGTGCTGGCCAAATAGGTCCATACCTTGAGTACTTCCTGCAAATGATTGATCCCAGGTTTCTCCAAGAATAAAGCCAGTGAAGACACTGCAATACTGATGTCTGGTCATGCCAGCCCAGCAATGAAGTTGAGCATTCCAATCGGGGATTGGTAGTTGAATTCAAGTGCCTTAAAATATTCCTGTTCTTCTTCTGTAGCTGGAAGAAAATGAATGCCTGGAGTGCAGGGAGTGCTTGAGGAAATTTTTGACTCTTGCAGATTTAGCTCCGCCAGCCCCCTATTGATGTGGAGCGGAAGTGACAGCTTGACAGCATCCTGCATTTGAACTTCATTCCAAATAAGGTATTTGGCTTGTGGCAAGATGAGTTCTCAAATTTACTGAGAAATGCGTTTTTGAATCTGTGCACGTCACCTACCACTAGAATGTTGTCCACATGAACAAAGAGAGCCAATTGACCTTCCTTCCCAATGTATAAACCTGGATCTGCGTCGGAGGGGGTAAATCCTTGGAGTTTGATCCAGTTGCGGAGCATCTTGTACCAATTTTTGGTGCTCCTTTCAGTCCGTAGAGGGATTTGTTTGGCTTGAGAATGAGCGCTCTTCTGCTTGATCCTACAGGTTGTTGTATGGATACCTCCTTGTCCAGTGGTGCGTGGAGGAATGCACCTTTTACTTTAAATTGGAGAATTTCAAGATCTCTTTCAACAGCAAGCAAAAGAAGTGCTCTGAGAGACGCTACTTTGCCTGTTGGGGCATAAGTTTCAAAGTAGTCTACTCCGTATCTTTGGTTGAAGCCTTGCCCACAGACCCTGGATTTGTACGTGGGTTATTCTCCATGGGTATTCTCCTTCAATTTGAATGCATAGGTGACTTTAAGGACATTTGCAGGCTCAGGGCCTTCACAGTCTTCCCATACCTTGAAGTAATCTCATGTTGAGAGTTCTTTGTGCAACAATCTTGACCATACGGGATATTGGAGTGCTTCCTCTGGAGTCTTAGGGACAAAACAACCGTAGTATCCGTACCATTTGGGAGGCCGGAGAGATGATTGATTTTTCAGAGTTCTGGTTTTGGGAACTAGCTCCAATTTGATCTTTTCATCCTGATCACCTTTGGTGTCCGATCCATTCAAAGAGTCCTCCAATTTGATTTGTACAGATTTCTCAATGGGTTCTCCATGTTCTGAAGGATTCTCTGTGTTGTTTTGCCTGAAAATAGGGGAATTCTGTTCTAAAAATGGTGGAGTGAGTTCTGGCAGATTTTCCAGGTTGGACTTGATTGAGGGGATGAATTTGATGCTTTTTGTTTCAATTACCTTTCCACTTTGCATCAGCACGCGGTAAGATAGTAACTTGGGTGAGTAACCTACCAATCTGCCTGGGAGTCCTTTTTTGTCAAATTTTCTTTGAGAAAGGTTTCCTAGGTCAAGATAGGTGAGGTTGAGACCTATTGGTTTCAGGTAGCCGTCGGGTATTCAAGATCCATGCATTGCTTCCCAGGGTACCACGCCGTTGCCGTTTGGAATTTGATTCAGTGCGAGAGCACAACTCCGAATTGTTTTGTGCCAGTAGTCCTTTGGAATCCTGGAGGCGGAGTGAGTGGCCCTCACGGATTCAGCAATAGTTCTGTTTGCTTTCTGCTCTCTTCCATTGTGCTGCGGGTGATGGGGCTCGGAAACAACTCGTCTAATGCCCTTTTCTTCAAAGAATTTGGTTTTCTCTTTGTTGATGAACTCGCCGCCACCTTCGCAGCAGAATTCGATAGGAAAGTAATTGAGTTGATTGAATTTGTTGAGCAGAATGAACTAGATTGTTTCAGATGCTTTGCTCTTGAGCTTGAGAGGAATACAGCTGATTTACCCACTATGGTTGTCGACGAGAGTCAATGAGTACCTGTATTCTCCCTTGGCCGTTGGCGTGATAGGAAAAATTAGATTGGCATGGATTCTTTGCATGATTTTATTGACTTTTGTGGATGATTCCTTGAATTGAGATTTTGTTATCTTGCTTCTGTTGCAGCTTGGACAGCTGAATGACTTCTTGATGACATCTGGAACAGTTTTTTGAAGGTACTTTTCCATTTTTGAGAAGCTTGCATGTCCGAGTTTGGGATGAAGATTGTTCAGACCTTCTAATGTTTGGAAAAAGCTTTTGTTGACAGGAAAATAAACATAGAGGAGATTGTTGTAGATTTTCCCTTGTAGGAATTGCTTTCCCTGAAACTGCATTTCAAACTTGGCTGGGATACTCTGGTTATCTGTTATAAGTTTTGCTCCCTTACTCAAAAAAGCTCCCATCAAAAAAAGGTTGACACAGACATCTGAAGTCCAGGCTGAGTCTTGAAGGAGGATGGTGCCAGGTGGAGAAATGAGTTGCACGGTGCCTCTACCCATGATGGAAAGTGAGGCCCCTGGTTTTCCGGTTTTGACTACGTTTGAACCATCTTTGGGGATTAATTGATCAAAGAGATGCCTGTCCCAAATCATGTGAATTGAACAGCCCGAGTCCAAGATAAATCTGGAGGGCTCTTTGGAAGTGGTGTGAGAGAGACAGTGCAGGAATGAGAAGAAGTTGGTCACATCCTCTTGTTTTTTTTTTTCTTGTTTGCGCAGCTTGAAGTTTTTTGGTTTGAGCTCAGGGAATTCTACCCAACATTTCTCTCAAGGGTTATTCCTCACATTGGGATTATGGACGCCATTTTTGCATCAAGGATAGCTGGAATAGAGATTCAAGTCTACTTTAGAGCTTGTTTCCTTTTCCTTTGTCTTGGCATTGTTATTTTTCTTGTGCTGTGTCAGATGATCCAGGACTCTCTTGACTGAGACTTCTTTGTCTCCATGCATTATTTGAGAAGCCATGCACTTGAGACTGGCTGGAAATTTGAAGAGAACCAGGTATGCCAAAATATTGGAGGGCAGCTCAATCCCAACTTCCAAGAGATTGTTGAGATGTAGTCTAATGGTGGTAAAAAACCTTTCAATGCTATCTTCACTGAAGGGAAGATACAAGAATCTTTTGGAAAATTGGGCGCAATTGGCTGACTGAGATGAGGCAAAGTAATCTTTGGCTGCTGTAAGACTCCAAACGGTGCTAGGCTGTGGCAGTTCTGTGGAGGGGAAAGGTGCTGTTTAGGCTGCCCTCCTGAGTGTTAAAAAAATATTTAAATGTTACCAAGATCAAGGTCCAGAACCTGGTAAATGAGGAATCAAGGAGTAGAGGATAAGGATGATAAGAGTTTGGTAGCCACGGAACAGCACTATCTGAGACAAGATTATGCAGGGAAAAACTTGAACAAAAGAAGTTAAAGTCTTCTTAGAGTTCAAAGAACAAAAGCTGTTGTATGTAAACAACGCCCACAAGCTAATAACTCTGGTCTTCAGAAGAAGATTGGGGATGATCAACTCAAACCCAAGCAACCTCCAGGTTCTCAATGAACCTGCCCAACTCTCCCCAATCAAGCGCTTGAAGGGTACCATATAACTGAGGGTGGCTGTACAAGACAAAGCAAAATGTTTAAGAAGCTCTAAAACAAACAGTAACTGATTTGAAGCAAGGATAACCTCAACACTTCTCAAGGGACTCAAGAGTAGGCTGGCAGAATGCAACTCCAAAGAAGCTAAGGGGAGGTATAACACTCCAGGTCTTAAGCTTAATAAGACCTCTTCAATCAATTGTGATTGGCTCCAGAAAGGTGATCAGGGATCAGGACCAGTATGGTCAGAGAAAGGGATCAAGGAGTGGTATGACACACTCAAAAATTCCAACAGACAGAATCTTTCTTCAACCAGCAAGGCTATTGGTTGGTGATAAGGATCAGGGATCAAGGGTTGAGTATAGAGGCTCAAGGATCAAAGTTGTGCTGATTTCATGCTGGATGATTCCATGCTCTGATGATGGATCCAAAAGGCAGGGGAGAGCCCCTCCTTATATGGGCAGGAGGCCCTGTTAGACTATGTACAACGGATTCTACAAATAGAGCAAAAAAAAGAAAATGAAATCATGTGGTCACTCGCGTCCATCCGTGGATGGGCGCACGCAACAATACCAGAGTCACCCACCCCTCATCCAAAGGCGGATGGGGTGGGAAAGAGAAATGAACCAAACCGCCGCGGATGCCGCAGGCGGTAGTTGGCACTCTTCACCCCTCGTCCAAAGGCGGAAGTGGGTGGGAGAGCCCCAGGAAAGGTGACGTATGAAGTCTGTGAGAGCGCGGATGGGCGGATAGGAGATCGGCTTGAAACGGTTGAGTAAATCCTGACAGGCTTGAGGTTCACAACTGATAGATCAAGTGAGATGGGAGATTTGATGGATCCAAGGATTTGCCAAATGCTTGGGGGTGCGGTCGGGATGGATTTGGTAAATCATGGATGAGCGCCGCGCGACGGTAGCAATGAGGAGATTGGGACGCGCGGCGACAAAGATGAGGACACGCAACAACAAAGATGAGGACGCGCAACAACAAAGATGAGGACGCGCAACAACAAAGATGAGGACGCGCAACAACAAAGATGAGGACGCGCAATGACAGCGGCAGAGATGACAAGCAGCGCGCAAGGCGCGACGCGCGACGCGCGCGGATGAAGGACGCGCAACGCGCGACGCGCGCGGATAAAGGACGGTTTGGATGAGCCTGAGGATAAGTTGGTTTTTTTTTTTTTTTTATGCCGGACAGTATGTTTGCGCAATAGTTTATGGGTTGAGGTCTTAAGGTGGCCAGGGTGTCCAGGATGGGGCACCACACCACTATCCATATTTCTTTTGCATTCCAAGCATTTCCTGGTTTTATGATGTTGGTGTGTGTGGATGGTTTGAGCTTAGCCAAAAGGAATGGCGCTATGTCTTTTTTCATTTCCAGATCAAGTTGGGTGCTTGGGTTGGGGTTATCCAAGATTTGAAGTATTTGTTGTATGTCAAAGAGAATTTCCATTTTGCTCTTTCAAATTGAGTAGTTATCTTCATTGAGAAGAGGAGTTGATTTGACCAATGTTTTGAGGGTTATGGCCCGCATTGAGTTGTCTCCTCCTGGTCCTGGTGTGATTTGGTTGGCCATTGTAGAGGATTTTGGCTTTTAACCGTGATAAAATTATGGCTTGAAACCAGGACCACTGATGAATTGCAGGAAGATATACGGGAAAACAATTAGAATGATGAAATGACTAGATGAAGACTCATGAAAAAAGAGACCAACAAAGGCGGTGTATGATCAGTGATGATCAGTACTCAGCTGATTTGGACATTGGATGCACTAGGAGAATGAACACTGAATAAGGATGTTAGTAGGTTTGACTAGTAGTTAGGAGAATCATATCTGCATACAGAGACAATTGTCTGAGCCGTTGTTGAGGTTCCCTGAGATCTTCAGATTTGATGGATTTGGAATGCTGAGGAACAGAAGTGAGAGGTCAGTAACTTCAGAGTTGGACAAGTGCTGAATTAGAAGTTACCAGCTTGGGGAAACCTTGCAGTTGTAGTCGTATGAGGAGTTGGCGTTGGCTTGTTGACTTGGAGTGGAGAAGTGAGAAGGTCATAAGAAGGAAATGGAGAATTGAGATGAATGAGAGATCATAGAAAGGGACAAAGATCTGAATGCACGTCTAGATGCCAGAGTCTCTGGTGCTTCTCAAATGAAGTATAAGCACTGGGATTCCATCCCTGGACTGGTTGCTGGGTTGAGAAAAGCGCATCTGTCAGTCCTGGGTTGAAAATCCAACAAAAGGAAGATGGGCCAGCTTGAAAATTCCAAAGACATGAATATCCTCATCAACTGGATTATCAGTTGTGTAATCCTCCAAAACCTTCTGGCTGACATCAAAGATGAATGGGAAAAATATTTTCAAGAGATATTCTCAATCCTCCTCAAGTCATCCCTGTCTCATCTTGTCCCTCATCTTCTTCCATGAGAGAGCAGATTCTACCCCTCACACTTTCTCACTTTGATTAGTAACATTCAGTTTTGAAATAGGTAAAAAATCACATCACATTAATTTTTTTTTTTTGGTTCAACCAAGAATCCTAGGCTGACTTGGTTTTTTTTTTTTTTTTGGTGGAACTGGAAAAAAAAACCTCCACCTCATACCTCACCACTAACAAAAACACACACCTAAACCCACTAAATCACTGGTCCACTCCTTCCTCCTCCTCACCAAACCACCTCACCCACCACCTTCACCTCAAAGTCCCCCCATTGGTCTTCCTCCTGATTCTTCTCCCCATTGATTCATTGATCTAGGTAAGAAAACCTCCTCCTCCCTCCCTTTGAGTGATTGATTGGTTGCTAATTGTTTAATCAATTTAATACCAACCTCCCCTTCCTCCTTTAGCCATTACACCCCCCTCCTGGCTCAATCTTAGTTCAGCACACCAGGTGAGCACCCTCTCCTCCTCCTCCTCCTCCTCCTCCTCCACATGATTGATTGAAAACCAACCAATTGTTAATCATTTGATCAATCTTGCTAATCCCACCCTACTCCTCCTCCTTACTCAATCTTAGATCAGCACCCCAGGTAAGCACCCACCCCCTCCTCCACCTCCACCTTATTGATTGACAACCAATTGATTGGCAATTGATTGCTCATAAATTCATCTTTCTAATCCAACCATCCTCCTTCTCCTTTATACATTACCTCCCCCTCCTTTCTCAATATTAGCTCAGAACCTCAGTTAATCACCCCCCTCTTCCTCCTCCTTCTCTGGGCGTCAATAAACCAATTTTAAATTGATTGATTGATTGATTAGCAATAAATTGTTAATCAATTTTCCAATTGATTGAAAATAAATTTATTGATCCCTCCCCTTTGAATCCTCCTCCTCCTCCTTCTCTGGGTATTGACCAACCAATTGTGAATGAATCAATCAATTGATCAACCAGGTTGATCAAAAAGCCAAAGAGAGGATCAAAAAAATTTATTTCTTCAGCTCTGGAAAAGTTATTGTCCTTGATGAATTGGATCACAAGTCTCTGATTGAAATCATTGAGTTTTTCCCTTTGAATAAAATCTTCAAGCAAGATAATCAGGACATAGGCTCTGTCACCAATTTCCTTCAAAAATCAAAAAAAATAGGCAAAACCATTGGTCCCTCAAGATCTTGGGTTGGAAAAATGTGGGCAATTGGGTGGAAAAAATTTATGCACCCTTCTGAACTATTTGTAAAATATTTGAAGAAAGCTTCTGTTTAATCTTCCACTCAAAAATGTTTTTTGAACCTTAGGTATGAAATTTTCTCACAAAATTTAGGACAAATTTTTTGAAAATTATCCAGACTTGTGTTTGAATCCAACTGTGAAAAATTATGGACAAAAATATCCCCTCCTTCTCTTCAGTGGAATTTGGATCCTGCCTCACTCTTTTTGAATGTTCCCCCCACATCACCTTCACTTCCATTTCCTTCTACAACTCTCCTCATATTTACCATGGGGATGTTTCTTCCTATTCATTTTCACTGGTGGTTGCAACTAAGAAATCAAATGTACAAATTATTGGAATCCAAGACAAAGATCAAGTATTGGATGGTAAGTTTTTATTTCATGACTTGGGGTTTGGTATTGATTTCAAAAAAAAAAGGTGTGTTTGGAATGATTTTGGCAGAAAATAACTAAAAGCACTGTAATTTTCCTGCTGTGTAGACTGCCACTCATATAAGGATGGCCATGTCTATGCAAGTCAAAAAAACAACTTGGAACACTTGCAAGGACTTTAAAAGTGGAAAAATATACTCTAGAAAAAACAATTAAATAAAAAAAATATTTGTTTATTGGTGGAATTAAAAATAGTCTCAAACATTGCTGTAATCAAAAATATTTTTTTTTTGTTTTTGTTTTTAAAAATTTTATCCAAGTAAATAGATTTCAAAGCTAAGAAATCAACTAATTTGCTGTATTTATTTTACCATTCTACTGCTACCAACACATGCCCTGGCTACAGATAACCTATCTCCTTTTTCAATTGCCAGTTTTTCCCTGTCATTTTCCAGTTGCTCTTCCAGTCAATCCTTCTCCTTTTCCTCTTTTTGAAACACCCAATCAGCCTTTTTCAATTTACACTCAGCATCCAATTTTTGTTGATGAGCCAAAGTGCTGGCTTTCTGCTTTTGAAAAATAATAGCCAGCTGACAATCCCAATTTTCCGGTTTGAATTAAATTTTTTCAGATTCAATTTGTGATTTTACTGATTTTTGGAGCGGAATAGCAATCAGATTTATTTTTAAAGCAAGGAGATTCCATCAATGAACTTACTTGAATCTTGTTTCTCCATGATATCTTCAAAGCTGGAAAAATTGGAAGTGTATCTCCTCTTTTGACAGCTATTGGGGTTGATGTTGATGGAATTGGAGGCCTTTCATCTCCCCTTTGCAGAGAAGGTTTGTGTTTGAATTTCATCATGTGAGAATTATTGGCCCACAAGCTTAGTCAAAGAGCAGTACTTAAAGCAAAAGAAATTCTGAGACAATAATGTCTTATGATTGATCCTTAATATGAGGCAGAGGCTATGGCACACTTGTGAATGTGAATGAATTGGTGAATGAATAGATGGAAAAAAGAAGGGAGAAGAGCTCCTTAAATACAAAAGATGGTGCCTGTGTGGAGTTCCTGTAATATCAAGCAAAAGGCAAAAATTCCGCCCCAAATGGGCTCTACAGGCTCTACAAGCCTTGCTACTTGGTTTGGGCTTACTCAGCCCACTTGGCATTAGTACCTGAACCCTTATGACAAGTCTGCACTGGTTGAATTTGGTTTTTCCACCCTTACTGGGCTGAACCAGCCCTTGTTGCTGTTTAGAAAATGGCTGGTTGTCCCTTACAACCAGCCCAGTTAACTCTGTGACCTCACTTACCTGGCTGGTTGTTTCATTCAACCAGCCATTGGCCCCCTAGCATGGACCAAGTGGGACCCAGAACTCACCTGGGTCCCCTCTCAAGCTCACAAGGGGGGGATGTAACTGGCGGGAATGACATCTCCCCCCCCTCTTTCCTACCTAGGTGACCAGCAGGGGTGGTCAAATGTCCCGCTGGTTGCCTGGGACCCAATTTGCCCCAGGAAGACTGTCCAAAACAAGTGGGCTGGAGGGGGACAGGTCCCCCCAGCCCTTGGCACCTCCCCCTTGGTAACAGGGGGGGGGGGGGGGGGGAGTGCCCCGCTCACTTGGTCGCAGGGTGGTCAGATCCCCCCCACCACCAACAGGTGGGAGGGTGATGAGGTCCCCCCCACCCTGGTTGGTTGCCACATGCAACTGGCCACTTGCCGGTTCTCAATGAGGGGGAGGACCCGCCATCCTCCCTCCCCCTCACAACCAAGCGAGGGGAGGGAGGGAGGCATGGGCTGCCAGCCACCAAGGCTGCAAACCACCCTGGCGGAGGCAAACAGCCGGGAGGGGCAACCGGGGCCGCAGCCTTGCAGACAGCGGGTGGGAGGACTCCAGACGGAGTCCTCCGCCCCCTACAACGGCCCCACGCGGGCCTTTGGGCCCCGCAACAAGCCCAGGCAGGAAACAAGGGGCTCCAAAAAGGCCGCAAAACGGGCTGCGGCCCCAATGGGCTGCCAAGGCCCAAAGACCATAAAATATGTACTTTGGCAGGCCAGCCCATCTGGCCGAGTATGTCCAAAATAAACCTTGGGCCCAGTTATGCCCAAATCAGCTCGTCTGACTAAGGTGGCAAATCCACCCTGGTGGGCCTGTCAGGGCCCTTGTCTCAAAGAACCTAGAAAATGTGTTTTGGTGCACAAATGCCCAAAACCAATAACATCCAAATAGGCCCAAGTGGCCCATGTGATTTCCAATGGGCAGTGGAGGCCCATTTTTGCATCCCATTTGGATTAAACAATAATATGAACATTAACTGAGTGCATCCTTATTTTAACACATCACTCTTCTTTTAAGTTTATGTGGGAGGACCCATTGGATTGAGTGTTTGGCCATTCAGGAAAGTATGAGCATGTTTTTTTACAATCTTAATCAGTCAGGATTAATGGGACAGAAAAGAAAAGCAATTTCTTCCTTACATGAACAGATGTTGATTTTAATTGAGATGGTGCAATAACTTGCTCCTCATTGTCCAAGTTTTTGATTTCTTCCACCCCAGGAAGAGAGAAATCTAAATAAATAAGTGAGGAGTCCAAGGAAGGGTTTGAATAATTGATCAAAAAAATTTAGAAATTATTTGAGCTGATTGTGTTGGAATATCCACCTTGGTGTCAGATTTGGGACACTCTAAGGTTTCATCAGGATCATCATGGCTAGGGTGAGCATCCACATCCAAGTCCTCAGCATCAACTGAATCAAATTTTTTGGCTTCAAAATCAGCTAAAGGGGTTATGTTGGCCTTCTTTCAAAATATTTCATTCATTTGAATATAAAAAGGACAAATTGAGTCCAACTTATCTACCACCAAGTTGATTCCCTTGACTTTATTGGACTCTGTGATTTCAAAGCAAGTGGATATTGACATTGAGTGGGCCTTTTTGTACTTGGCTTGATAGTTCTTGAATTTCTCCCTCATCTGTTCAGGTGAGAGATCCAGCCTACCTTTTACTTTATTCTTCAGTTCATTGGCCATCAGGAGATAACCATCAAACTAATAGGATGAAGGTTGGCCATATTTAGCTTGAGCATCATAGAGCATTTTAATGCCAAAATCATTTCCAATCCTATTTAATTTCATTTTCATTTCAAATACAAAAATGGTACACAGCTATACTGAAGACACAATTTTAAATGATTAACCTGAATCACAACTGCTCTAAGTTAAGCCTGTTCTAAACTATTTGTTTGAATTAATTATCTCTTATTTGTGTTGTCTCACCTCTATTGTTGTGTCCTCTTTTTGAATGTTTGCACTCAAGGTTTGTGTCTTTCTTAAATCTTGTCATGGTCCTCTTGGTCAAAGAACTAGAATGCCAATTACTTGGTATATCAGGTTGTTCTTATATTTTTCCATCTTTATAAAAAAGTGCAATCAATCATCTACTATTTGTGTTGTCTCACCTCTATTATTGTGTCCTCCTTTTGAATATTTGCCCTCAAGGTTGGTATCTTTGTTAAATCTTGTTGTGGTCCTCTCAGTCAAAGAACTAGAAGACCAATTACTTGGTATATCAGGTTGGTTTATTTGTTAAATCTTGTTGTGGTCCTCTTAGTCAAAGAACTAAAAGGCCAATTACTTGGTATATCAGACTAACTCCCTTCAATAGGCCAGCTTTTGTTTCATTGTGGATCCAAAGAAAGCATCTAAGTTTAAGGAAAGTTTTAGCCTGTTTGTCAGGATGATGTGATCATCTCTCTTGAGATGGCTTGAGACTTTGGAAACTGATGGGCAAGGATTTTTTGTTGTAAAGATCCTTGGCAATTTTTTCTTTGGTGTATTTGATTTTTTTGTAGACTTGTGGGGGAGATTTGCTGAGTGGCCATTTTGAAAGAGTAAGAGTGATGAAATTATAAGACTGATGAATTGATGAGAGTGATGAAGTGATGAGAGCAATAAAGTGATGATAGTGATGAAGTGATGTGAGAAATGCAGTGAAAAGAGCAATAAATTGATGAGAGTGATGAAGTGACAAGAGAAATAAATTGATGAGAGTGATGAAGTGAAAAGAGTGATAAATTGATGAGAGTGATCAAGTGACAAGATTGATAAAGTGATGAGAGTGATCAAGTGATGAGAGCAATAAAGTGATGAGATTGATGAATTGAAAAGAGCAACAAAGTGATGAGGTTGATCAAGTGAAAACAGCCATAAATTGATGAGAGTGATCAAGTGAAAAGATTGATAAAGTGATGAGAGTGATCAAGCAATAAGATGGATCAAGTGATAAGAGCCATGATGTGTTAAGAGCAATAAATTAATGAGAGTGATGAATCAGATTTTTCCAATGAGCTTGGAGGTAGAATTTTTCCAATGAGGTGGGAGGTAGAGGGAGGTGAGGTTGGAAATCAGGGGTGTATGAAGTGGACTAATGTGTTATTGAGGCTGTGAAAGCCTTTAAATACTTTACCTGAAAAACCCCATTTATTTTCAGGTAAGTGTGGCACGTCTGATGTGAAATAAGTCAGCTTTTTGATTTTTAATGGTGGATTTGGTTTGAAACCTACAATTAAAAAATGGCAGGCTTAGTTAAATTTAATATTCCCTAATGACAGGAATTCAAATGTTATAATTTATTAAAAAAGAAACTAAATCAAGTGCAAAAATAATGAAAGAAATATGTAAAATTAATTTCTTTGAATAAGGAAAAATAAATCTTTGTTATTTTTCTCAAAATTGGAAATTTTCTTGTTTAAATTTTTCATTATAGTTTAATTCCCCTCTCAAAATAGGTATATTTAGAAATATTGAATCATTTTATAAATTTGGAACCAATTCATATGCTAGAAATATTGAATCATTTTCTAAATTTGGAACAAATTCATGTACATTACATCAGAAATATTGAATTTTATTGAAAGAGATGAATTTCATATCTGTTATCTATTATTATTGTACTTCATGGATTTTTTGTTGAGAAATTTTTTAATATTTAAATTGCCCTCATTGTAAATTTTTATTGAAATTTTTAATATTTTTTTTCATGTTTTTAACAATAATATGTGCATTCCATTAGGAATTTCAATTCTATCTAAAGAAATAATTTTTTTTTATTTCTCTGAATACTCTTGTGCTTGATTTATTATAATTTGTAATTTTAATTATATTTGAGTTCCTATCATTCAATAGTTTCATTTAATTTTTTTATTCTTGGTAAAAATACAACTACATTCCATTAGAAATATCAGTTTTTATTAAAAATATTCAATATTTGATTTTATCATTATTATTATGTTACACAATGAATTCTATGTTTAAATATTTCAAACTATTTGGATTACCCTTAAAAAATATTTGGATTTAAAATTTTAATTTCTTTTTATTTTTGGTATAAGATATTTAAATTCCACTGAAATATCTGCTGTTATTCAAAGAAATAAATGTTTTATTTTTTTATTTTTTTGTAATTGATGAAGATTTTTCTGGAATATTTTGACAAGTTTAAATTTAGTTTATGAAATAGATATATCTATTATTTTTATATTATTTTCTATTTTTGGTAGAAGGGTATTAAATTCCATCAGACAGGTTGATTATTCTGCAAAGAAATATGTTTTTCATATTTCCTATAATTAGGGTGTATCAAGGTTAGCAAACCCACCATTTTTAATAATGGGTTTCAGAAGAATATCCCAATTTAAGAAATACCATTTAAAATAAAAATAAAAACCACTTATTTTGCATCAGATGCATCAGAGTTACTTCAAAGTAAATGGTTTTTTTCCAATAAAGTACATAAAGGTTCATGAAACATCCAACAAAGGTGGAACCAAGCCATCCACCCCTTGCTTCCCAATTCATTCCATATTTTTTACAAAACCCCCAAAAAACATCCAAACACACCATCCACCCCTTCCTTCCCACTTCCTTCCATCCTTAACCTGATCATATATTGCATCCCTCTGTTCTTCACCTTTCCATTTCTACTTCTTACTTCCAAATGCATAAATGTATAAATCATTCTTCATCTTACAATTGAAAATTCCTACACCAAATCTCCTTAGACTCATTGATTTATTTCACTCATCACTTACAACAGGAACTGGATCCTTGAGGAAGAATGAAATTATTTCATAAGTAAATCATATTTTCAAAATATTCCTGTTCTGAATCATAGACAGAAGGAAATATTACATTGGATAATGAATGCATGCAATTATTTCCGACCCTCTTAATTTTTTATTGATGGAGCTGATTCTCGAAAAAATTCCAATATTAATGCTTTCTGGCTTCATTCATATCATCTGGAAGAGTAGCTATGGGATGTGCTGATAGTGGAATAGCTGCCATGAATCTACCAAAAAGAAGAACAGCTCATCTCATCTTTGGAATTCCCTTGGGTTTCAATCACTCCTCTGTTTCAAGAGTATGAAAGAATTCTCAAAGTTGTAAGCTCTCTGATAGCAGGAAACTTCAAACCCTTTAGCTGCAGAGAGTGAAATATCATAATAAAAATAATAATATTCTTCAAAATAAGCATGGTGAAAGGTCCAAAAGAATAAATATAAAAGGAGAAGGTATACATTTTATAGTGGTTTGATTGAATGGTTTTCAATGTTTTATAACCAGAGTATTTCCCCCTAATTTGGGGACTGATTGGGATTTAATAATTTGGATAGAATGTGGGTGGATTGCAAAAATGTGAAAAATAAAAAAAGTTTTTAATTTTCAATTAAATCATGTTCAAACTAATGTCAATTTATTGATTTCAGGAGTAATTCAAAAAAATATAAATTTCAAACACATCAGTTTCTGGGATTTAATTTGGGGGATGATTGGGCTTTATTTGGGTGCTTATTGGAAAAAAATTTTCAATTTTCTAATTAAATAATGATTAATTTAAAAAATAAATGTCATTTTTAATTTTCAATAAAATCAATATTAACCTAAAAAATAAATGGCAATTTCTTGATTTAGGAGTTACTAAAACACAATATAAATTCAAAATTAATCAGTTTCTGGGATACATAGCATTTAAAAAATAATTGTAAAAAATGTTATCAGTTTCAAATGCCATTTGGTTGTCAGCTCTGTGTGTGACCACTACCCTTGTTGAGTGGCTGGACCTGCTCCTTGAAAATGCTACATATAACTGACCAAGGCTGAACACTGGATCTTGCAGATAAACACCAACATTGGAAATTTTCTGAACTTGAGATTTGTTTATTGTCAATGAGAAAGACAAATTTACTGGAAACTGTTTGCAAATCAACTTGAAAGGAAGACCATTTCCATCACGGTCAGTAACCAAGGGGATGCAGGGAATGGAAACCAGCTTTCCTATTGAATCACCAGTTGCAATCTTTGCAACTATAAAATTCCTTGTCAATCTGACAACAATCAAGCAAGTTCCATTGCAAAGCCCAATTTTACAGTCCATGTTTCTCACAGAAATTATAGGGGCACTCACTTTCAGAGTCAAACAATGAGGAGGAAATTTGGAAAGAAATGATGTGTTGAGGAACTCTTGTTGGTATAGATTTTGAGTATCATCTTCAACAGAGTAATGGCTGTAATAATTCTTCATAGTTTGGTTTTCTTCATTTCCAGGGAGAGAATCAAATAGAAATGTATTTATGCTGTAGACTTCTGTATTTTTGCAACATAAAATAATGTGGTCCATGAGAAAACCATGTTCAAGGTAGCAATGTTGCAAGTTTGGAAAAACATTGTTGATTAATCTGCCCCAAGCTTCATCTTCCCTATAACCATGAATAACCACGTGATGAGAAAGCTAAATTTTTTTGAAACCTTTATATTATTCAGACCATCTCCAACATTGAGTAAGAAGTATTGGTAATCAGGATCCCCTGCATCACGCATATTCAAATTCAGGTGCAAAACCTCAAAATGTATCCAGCAAGAAGAAATGGACTAAACTTGCATCAAGAATTTGGGGAAGTCTACCTTCTTGAAAAACAGTTAAAATTTGCCTAAAGTCACCACCAAGGACCATTAAATTTCCTCCAAAAGGTGGGTTAGAATCCATGAGGTTTTGAAGTAGCCTGTCAACCAACTCCAGAGCACGCCTAGGGCTCATAGGTGCTTCATCCCACATTATCAAAGAAGCCTTTTTGAGAGCTTCACCCTTTTCAGATTTCTTTGATACTCTTGATACAGAGGATTGATTTAACCTTGAGGGAATTCCAAAGGTGAGATGAGCTGTTGTTCCATTTGGTACATTCATGGCAGGTATTTGACTACCAGCACATGCAATATCTATTATTCCAGATGATCTAATAAAGGCCATCAAGCATTTATATAGGAAGATTTTTCCAGACCCACCAGGCCCATTAAGAAAGAAGTAAGAGGGTTGAGAGGAATTGCATACATGAATTATCTGATCAAATATATGCTTCTGTCTATGATTCAGAAGAGAAAAATTTTGCAAGTCTGATTCATTTATTACAGAATTTTGTTCTTCCTCAAGGATGCAGTTTTTGTTTTTCCTTGGTTCCTCCACTCATTGATAAATTCTTGAAATATCAGTCAAAGCTTCTTAAACACTTGTTCCACAATTTTTAAATAAGATAGTGGTTATTTATTTTAATATTTCATTGGTGAGAACTCTTTGATATGTGATTCCAGAACAAATTAAATCATCACCCCTCAAATTGAAAGAAAAATTCTATAGGAGTTGTGGATTTGAAGGCTGAAAAAACGCTAACAGAATTCCAAAAAATCTCCTTAGCTTAGCAGGTCCAAGAGATTCTGCAGCTTCTTCCATTGTTGTTTCCAAATGATGATCATCCTCAAGTAGAACCTTTGCCAAGGGAGCCTCTCTGAAATTTGTATAAGTGATTCAATTTACCTGCTTTAGGTGATTGAAAGAAGTCACACATCACAATTATTAAACAACAATCTGAGATACCACCTCTCAGCATCAGCAGGATAAACAGTATAAATCCTTCCAATTGAAAACCATCTACATCTTGGCCTCCATTTTTTTCTCTGGGGATTCTATGTAAAATGTTGTGAAAAAGCAGAAAATTTGATGGTCCTTGCAAAAGGGTAAATTGAAATTCTTTTGAGATATTCTTTCAGCATAGTTTTAGAATGGTTTGATCTTTGAACCAATTCATCCAGGGCTTCATCAGTTTCAAAAAAAACATTTTTTTGGTCAGGCGGGTGAATGGCTAGTCATATAACAGCAGGTGAGATAGCCAGATGAAAAAGAACATAGTGCAGAGGGCCATACAATTTGCTTAGTTCACTAATTCTGCTGAGAGAGCCATCTGAGTGCCTTATAAAAAAATCCCTATCGGTCAATTGAGCAGGATAATCACCTGTGTGCAATTAAAATACATTAGAAAACATTAAATTTCATGATCTGAAACCAAAAAAATAGGAAAAAATATAAATTCTATTGATATTGCAGATATTTGGTCTCCTGTTGGTAGGTTTTAAACTCTTTGATAGGTATTTTGTGAAGATGGATCAGCAAGCCTGAGGGATTGATTTGGATCAACCTCAGTAGAAAGTCTTATAAACTATCAAACCATTGTTTTGGTTTAAAATCTCTTGAATCCTGAGAAACAAATACTGTACCACATGTGAGCCCCATCTGTGCAAATTTTTCACTTCATTTTCCCTGTCATATATATACAATTTGAGCAATGATGGGTTATTTCCAACAATGGGATGAAAAATACCAGTTTTATGATGAATATTTCCTGTAAGCCTCCTGGATTCCAAGACCCTTGCTATCCTTTAGCTACCAGAGGTGATAGAATAAATGATAAATATATTATTTAATAAATGCAGCAAAATCCGTAAGATATTTGGATAAAGCTTATTGCAAGGTTAATTGGTTTGGATATAGTTTATTGTTATAAATCAATATAGATAAATTTATTATTAAATAGTTTTATAAAGGGGCCACAATTATATTGGGGATCTTTAACACCTCTCTTCAGGGAATTCAGTATGAAAACATGTAGGCCTGGTTACTTTGAGCCCTTTAGTTTAAAGGATATTTTTCCCAAAGATAATATGTATATAAAATACATGGTGGAGTGGCAGGGCTTTGTAACCAAGCTTCCATGACAGAGAAAGGATAATAAGACTCACTGGTATATCTTTAAATCCTTTTGGTATCTGTTTTGGACATGCACTGATGGGTTAAACCTGTATACTGGGGTTATAAGGTTGTTCAGCAGTTTAAATTGATAAAAGAGGGTTTAGGACGGATATTATTAATCAGACTAAAGCAATAAATCACTTACTTGTCTTTAATAAGTATTTTAATACCTTGGAACGGTGTCTGGATGTAAATATAACTAGGTCTCTGGGTATCAATATCCTCTAAAGAGCTCTTTATTTATAGCTTTTGGAGTCCCAATATTGTCCTTCTGAGGGGTACAGGGGCTCAAAGGGACAGAAACTGGGGCAAGCAGGATTACCAGTGGTAGCCTGTTACGTGTTCTTGGTGCTGTAACACAGGTAGCATCTAACTCCACAGGGTATGAGAATTATTCTACTTTATAATTGATGTTTGGATGTGTGAATAACACTAATCTGCCCTTTTTATTTATTATTTAATTAATTATCATTAGTAAATGTTACAAGTGAGTTAATAATTATTTTAAAAGACATTTCTACAGATATTCTGATGTCATGTGAGTTCTCATTATGTATTAAATATCTGGAGTAAAGTCATGATATTTATTTTACTCCTTATTTTTGAAATTCAGTTGATTTACTAAAATAATTACTCAAAAATGTAAGTCATGGGTATTCATGTAATATTTTTACATCATAAGTTTTCTTAGTATTTCACAAAAAATTTTGATGTAGATAAATTATCATAATAGTATATTAAAGATTTTTGATTTATTTTTAGAAGTAGTCATTATCTTATTTTCGACATTTTGGGTACTTTGAATTATATTTAATAAAAAAACGTATAAAGGTTATTTCAGTATTTTTATATGATTTTATTTATTTTTAGACTATCTACTATCCACAGGAACATTTATTACATATGTAGAATGTTCCCGTGTAGGTTGTAGCATGTTTACGCAGTACCTAGGTTTCTCAGGCCGCCTTTCACTTTGTCAACCCGTAGTCCCGCGGCTGCATACTTGTCAGAGGCCCAGGGCTGTGTACACGACTTTGAAGGAGTGACAGAGCTGTAGGTCAGCCGCGCGGGGGTGCATTGGCTGCCGCGGCTGGGTGTGGGAATTGTGACAGAACACATTTCCACCTGTAACGCCTAAAATATACAAAAAACCTCAATTCTGACTGAATTTTAGGTGTGAAACCTATACGTGACAATACATGTGAAATATTTGATTGGCCAAAAAGTTCAATAGTAGTGCCGTGGTATTTTGGTCTTTCTTTTCCCTAATTATTTAAAAATATGAGGAGTTTGATTTCAAGGGTGGGGTCAGTGAGTGACCCTACCTACTTTTGGGTGGAGAATCCATTTTTGCAATGATATTGATGGTCTTCCTTCTCCTTCTTAGGTTAATTTTATCATTATTATTTTTATGTTATTTCTGTTACTTTTTCAGCTTGCTCTGCAATAGTAGCAAGCTGACATTCCCCCACTCCAAGATATGGCCATATCTAAAAACAAATCTGGAGCATGTTGGGAAAAAAATTAATTCCTTGTTTATTTCTGTTCCTTTTGCTGGCTCTGTAGTTTCTAAGATGTATTTGTCCATCAGGTATATTATTCTCTGGTAACCATTCATCTTTGTCTTCAGATTCTCCTTTGTATCTTACTAAGTATAGTCTAACATCTTTTACTTGCAATCTCTCTTTCTTGTCTCTCAATATCCTGCTGAATTTCCCTTTTTCTTTCACAGGGTCAGGTTCTATTGGCATTATTGCTGGAAGGAGGTTGCTACCTTCTCTTGGTTGAAAGTGTTTTACTAGGCTAACAGGAAATAATGGGTGTTTTCTTGATAAATCTTCACTCAAGATTACTTCTACAGCATTTTTGCCATGCATCTTTTTGAAAACAAATGGTCCAAAAAAGGCTGGTTCCTGCTTTCTGTTACCTGCTAGATTGTTGAATTTATTAGTGGATATCAAGATCTGATCTCCTATTTTAAAGTCAAGTTCCCTATGTGATTTGTCCCATCTTTGTTTGTTGTGTTCTACTGCTTCTTCTACACACTTTTGAGCATGATTATTTGCCAGATATATATCATTTTCTTCAAGTCAAGAGATGTAGGTTGAATGGTGGCTAAGTTATAGTTCTAGTTATTGCTAGGGAGGTTTGGAATCCATCCTCTTTCTAGTATGTAGGGGGCTTCTTTGGTAGTAGAATGTTTACTGCTGTTATAAGCCATCTCTAGAGCTGGGAGTAGGCTTACCCAATAATGGAAATAACCATCTGGGTTTTTGTATTCTAGACCAAAGCTACAGAGCCTTCTTAACATATCTTCTAGGGTCTGTATCATTCTTTCAGCTAATCCATCAGTTTGGGGATGGTATGCTGTAGAAAATGCTAGAGTAGTACCCAGTATATCATACATATTCCTCCAAAACTCAGAGGTGAATTTAGGGTCTCTGTCACTGATTATAATCTTGGGTATATCAACATCAGCTATGATCCTGTTCCAAAATAGTAGAGCTAAATCCATAGCACTATCTTCTTTGTGGTTAGGTAATAATTTTGCCTTCTTAGAGTATCTGTCAACTATAACCAGGACAGAGTTATATGAATGGATACCTCCAGGGGGGAGGCCGGTGACAAAATCCATATTAATGATTTCCCATCTAGTTTTGGGTTCAGAGATCTTCTGTAGGAGTCCAAAAGTTTTGCCAGTAGTTTGATCAGATCTTTGGCAAGTCTCACAGCTAGTAACATACTTAATAGTGATTTCTTTCCAGTCTATCCACCAAGCAGTCTGTTTTAATTTTTGCAAGGTTCTTTCAGTGGATAGATGCCCTGATGAACATTTTTCATGGCATTCCTGGAGTATTTCTTGTGTATGTTCTTTGTTGCTGAGAACTAATACACTGGAATGTTGGTGTCTGTAGTAAAGGAGAATGTACCAAAAGGTAAAACTCCCTTCTTTATAGGGTTTAAGTAATGAAGCAGGTAAACTATTTATCAGAGCTGCTTCTGGGGATTCAAATTCCATAATTGTAATCAGCAGCTTGGTTTCAGGGGAGTAGTTGTCCTTCACTAGATTGAAGAAAGCAGTATCTAATTCACATAAGTGGATCCCCATGATTGGAGCATTTAATGCAAAAAGATTGATGTTAAAGATAAGAAAGATATCTTGATCCTCAGGGTCATATTCTGGATTGCTAGAGTTGTTGGACAAAGCATTCCTACTTATAACTCAGCATTCTGATGTTTAGCTCCAGCTTTATGCACTATAGTCATCTGACCTCTATACTGTTGTATAGCAATTTACCACCTGAGCATATGTCTTCTGGGGCTTTTCATGTTCATACAGAATTACATTCTGTGATCACTTGGAAAGTGGTGCCTTCTAAGTAATAGTGTAGCTTTTCTAAAGCCCATACTAGAGCCAAGCATTCCAACTGACTGGCTCCATATCTCTTTTCTGTATCTTTGATCTGTCTAGATATGAAGAGTACTGGTTTCTCCACTGGTTTGTCTTCTTCTATTATTTCTTGATGTAGAGCAGCTACTAACCCTTCCATACATGCTTCAATGTACAGTTTGAAGGGCTTGGAGTAATCTGGTTGAATGAGTAAAGGAGTAGAGGTCATAGCTATTTTTAGTTCCTCATAGTTTTTCAATCTCTCATGTCTCATTTCAAATAGAGTGTTATTGTTGCATACTTCATACAGACTCTTAGTTAGCATAGAAAACTTTGGTATGTATTGTCTGTAATAACTGAAAAAACTAATGAAAGACAGTAACTCTGTTTTTTTTTGAGGCATAGGTCTATTCATGACAGCAGCTATCTTATTTTGATCAGTAGCTAGGGTTAGACCAGAGACTATATGTCCTAAGGCTTTCAATTCTCCGTAGCCAAAGTTGCATTTCTTCATGGAAACCTTCAATCCTGCTCTGGAGATATTCTGGAGTACTAATCTTACTTGGTTAATAGGAGTATCCTAATCATCCAAGTATATAATAACATCATCTATATATACCATCATCCATCCTTGTCTGATGTAAGTACCTCGAACTGTATCCATTGTTCTCTGGAAGTGTGATGGAGAATTCTTTATACCAAAGGGCATCCTAAGATATTTGTATATTCCCAAATGACAGATTATTCTCATAAACTTCTGGTTTCAGTGCTTATAGGTATCTGTTGGAAACCTTTAAGCATATCCATAGTAGTGATATATTTGGTCTTGGAAAAGTTATGTAGAGCATGATCAATCCGGGGTATAGAATAATAATCTGCCTGAGTATAATTATTGAACATTCTGAAGTCTCCTACCATTCTTGACTTGTCATTATACCAAGCTATGATTATAGGTGTGGTCACATCTACCTGCTCATTGCGCCTTACTTTCTTTAATACTTGTAAGTCTATCAGTTCTTGGATATGTTCCTCTAGAGCTATTCTAGACTTAATAATAGAGGTATAAGCTGGTCTTCTTAAGTTTTGAAGATAAGGAGGCTTAATAGTCAATGTTAATACCATATAATGTCCTTTGATATCACCAATGGGATGATCTTTAGTACAAAAAGCATTTTGCTTCTCAAAGCAGACTGTCAATATATCTTTCTTCTGTTACTCAGAAAGTTTCATATTTAGAGCTGCTTGAGAGAAGTATTCTTGATTAAAGTCTTCTAAATGCTTTTGATAGGTGGAAGAGGGGAAGTTAGATTGGATGGTGCATATCTTAAACTTCTTGTCCCAATTACCGCCCACTGTAAAGTATCCCCCTTTACTCTGGAACACATCTATACCATATAGACATAAAGAATCATTACCTATTATCAGGTAGTCACATAATCCGTTGAGCAATACCACAAATTCCACTTGTACTCTAAAAGATCCTTTAGTATGGGGTAATATTATAGGAGCAGTCCATAGTCCAATAGCATTCATGGTAGAGTTGAAAGAGCTAAACTTGTCTTTTTGGATGGGTAGAAGGTGTTCTTTCCAATTGGGATCCCATTTGTTTAAGAATTCAGTACAGACACATGAGCAGAAAGCTCCAGTATCCAGTAATAACCCTATAGGTTTGTCTCTATACAATCCTGTTGCATAGCAAGGTTGAACAGTTGTATAACTCTTACCACTCATAGGTTTAACTGTTAATGGCTTAACATCCATGATATGCCTAGGAATTATGGTAGGATCCCATTTTTGGGGCAAAATAGAGTCCCCATGGATGTTATTGATTTCTATAGAAGTGCCTATATCTCCTTCTATAAAATTAACAGGGTTGGTCAGGATCAATTCACATTCAGAAAGGGATCCTTCAGTATCAGCTATATCTTCATAGTAATGATTCACTTCAACCTCCTGCTCTCCTTCCAAGACTGCTATCTTTCTTTTTGGTAATGGGAATTCTTGTCTCATATTCCCTGTCTTGTTAAAATTCCAACAAGTTCAAGGCATTCTCTCTTTTTCCCTGTTTTCATTAGGTTTCTTATTATCAGAGGTATTTATCAGAGGGGGTTGTTCTCTGGTTTTCTTAATGTTGAAGTTCTCTTTAGGTCTGGAAGGAACCTTCTTGTCTAACCAATTCATGTATATGACTTCTTCTAACACATTGATTTGAGTTGGTAATTCAGCATCCATATTCATCCTGCATCTTACACTATGGTTAAGATTTCCAGGACACAAGTTGAGGAATCTTTCATTCACTTCCTCTTTATCAGAATCTGGATAGAAGCAATCTAGTCTTCTCTTCTTTTCCAAGCACCATTTTTGAGGCTTATCCTTGGAGGGATCAAATGAGGAATTTTCAAAATTTTTCATCATTTTTCTTTTCCACATTCTAGAACTAAATTGTTCTTTAATTAGAAGTTTCCAAGAATTCTATGGTAAGGATCCTACTTCTTCTCTTTTAATGATAAACCAGTCTAAAGCTACTCCTTCAAATAGTCTGGGAAGCCTGACTACAGCTACAGCTTCTGGTAAGTCATAAGAGTTAATAGTATAGTCAATGAATTTAATGAAATTTATATGATTGTATTCTCCTTCCCCAGAGAACTTAGGCCATTCAGAACTTGGGGGTAAAAGTTTGAGGGCTTGTTCCATTTCAGGAGTAGGACTAGGCCTGAATGTGTCAATCCTATGAATTACTAGTAAGGGTGGTGCATAAGGTGTAGTTGTTTGTCTGGGAGGTTTAGGTTCCTCTGTGGTACTCCCCAAGGGGTTGGTCAGGCAGACTTTTAAGTCTCTAAGATCATTCTTGATCAGATTAAGTTTTAGGTCCACTTTATTATTAAGAAGATCTAATTTCTCACTAAGGGACAGAATGGAGATGTTAGTGGTAGTTACCAATTCTTCTTTTAAAGGTTGAAAAGGCATAATAAAATCTTCTTGGATACCTGGTAAAATATTCTCAATTGTTTGGGTCTGTCTGATTTTACCTTGATTAATTGTCTCCAATAATTGTTCTGTATTATCTTTAATATCTTCCATTCCTACAGTTTTTGTTTGGTTATTAATTCATTTGGCTACTACTGAGGTTAACTTATCCATCTGGGTATAAAAAACGTCCAAATTTCCACAAACAATCTTGAAATTATGGCGCATATCATTAGAAAAGGAATTAATTACATCAGAGTTTGGTTTAAAAAAGTTACTGGATTCAGAATTAAAGGCTAATTGTTGTACAAACTTTTCCATTTTTGAGCTAAGGGTATTATCTGATCCCAATCCTTCTTTCCCTTTGGCTTTGGATGGGAAGAATATCTCTTCTTTCCTGATCCTTTTACTTTCAGTTGGGCTAATTCATCCCAAGGATTCCAATTTTCTATGTAGGATCCTCCCTCTTTCCTTGGAATAATTATCTGAAAAGCTATCTGGGTAACTTTTGCCTGGGAGATTATCTTTTTCATAGATACCATTTCCTCTTTGGCTTGGGCTTCTTTGAACTCTTCCAAATATTTCACATGCTCTCTGACTAAGTCTTTGATTCTGGCTTCCTTGGACAGATTCTGCTGGGGTGGCTTCAGGGAATCTCCTTGTAATGGAGGGGGGCTTAATTCTACTACCTTCTATGGCTCTAGGTTGGGGGAGGGAAGAAGTACTTGGGGCTGTTCCTTGTCCATCAACATTTGATTCATGGGTTCCAGTCCCCTCATGGTTGTCATTATTGGTGGTCTAACAGTTACTGGGGGCTCCTGGCAAAGATCCATAGGAGGGAATTCTCCCTGAGGCTCTTGTGTTACGTCTATTCATATTGAATAAAATGTTTATAAGTATTTTTCTACAGAAAAAATCCATAAATATAAGTTTTATTTAAAACTCACTTAAGTTGATATTCAAAGGTACCAGGACTTTATTGGGATTATATTGGTCCTTAATAGGTAATCCTACGGGGTCTTGGTGTGTCCCAATGAGTTCTTCACCCGTCCAATAAATATTTTCAGGGCGTCCAGAGATATCTGGGACTTCTTGATCCAATAAATCAGTTTCAGTGGTGGTGGTTTCTGGTATAGTAGGGTTCACTGATGGTAAAAGGTTATTTTATTGGTTAAAAATATATTAATATTATTTTAATAAAAATAATATGGTAATACAAGTTTTATCCTTACTTTTATATTTTAAAAGGTCATTTATACAGTATTTCTTCCAAGCTTTATGTTTTCTTAATAGGTCCTGGAAGTTGATACGCCTCTCAAGATCTTCTTTTTCAAGGAGTTTATCTAAGTTTTTATGTGCAGAAGAGATATTAAGTTGCTCAGCTTGAGTTAAAGCTTCCCAACGAGTAGGTTTACAATTTTGAATATATTCTTCTTTTCTTATCTTTAAAATATTTAAATAATAGATTATTAAATCTACATTGGTTTTTAAATCCACTAAAAAAGAATTTAATGATGAATCACGGTTAAAAAGTCAGATAAATTTATCTTTGATTTAATTTTACGTGAAATGTCTGGTCCAAGGTATTAAATATAATAAAATGGAATATTTCCCGGCCAGACACCCAATTGTCAGCCTTCTGGATGCCAAGACCCTTTCTATCCTTTAGCTGCCAGAGGTGATAGAATAAATAATAAATATATTATTTAATAAATGCAGCAAAAATACATAAGATATTTGGATAAAGCTTATTTCAAGGTTGATTGGTTTGGATATAGTTTATTGTTATAAATCAATATAGATAAATTGATTATTAAATATTTTTATAGAGGCGCCACAATTATATTGGGGATCTTTAACAACTCTCTTCAGGGAATACGTTTGAAAACATGTAGGCCTGGTTACTTTGGGCCCTTTAGTTTAAAGGATATTTTGCCCAAAGATAATATGTATATAAAATACACGGTGGAGTGGCAGGGCTTTGTAACCAAGCTGCCATGACAGATAAAGGATAATAAGACTCAATGGTATATTATTAAATCCTTTGGGTATCTGTTTTGGACATGAACTGATGGGTTAAACCTGTATACTGGGGTTATAAGGTTGTTCAACAGTTTAAATTGATAAAAGAGGGTTTAGGACAGATATTATTAATCAGACTAAAGCAAAAAATCACTTACTTATCTCTTATAAGTATTTGATTAACATGACCTGGTGTCTGGATGTAAATTTAACTGGGTCTCTGGGTATCAATATCCTCTAAAGAGCTCTTTATTTATATCTTTTGAAGTCCCAATATTGTCCTTCTGAGGGGTACAGGGGCTCAGAGGGACGGACACTGGGTCTAGCAGGGTAACCAGTGATAGCATGTCACATGTTCTTGGTGATGTAACACGGGTAGCATCTAATTCCACAGTTTATGAGACTTATTCTACTTTATAATTGATGTTTGGACGTGTGAATAACACTAATCTGCCCTTTTTATTTATTATTTAATTAATTATCATTAGTAAATGTTCCCAGTAAGTTAATAATTATTTTAATAGACATTTCTATGGATATTCTGATGTCATGTGAGTTCTCATTAGGTATTAAATATTTGGATTAAAGTCATGATATTGATTTTACTCCTTATTTTCAAAATTCAGTTGATTTACTAAAATAATTCCTTAAAAATGTAAGTCATGGGTATTCATGTAATATTTTTATATCATAAGTTTTCTTAGTATTTCACGAAAATTTTGATGTATAGAAATTCTCATAATTGTATATTAAAGTATTCTAATATATTTTTAGAAGTAGTCATTATCTTATTTTTGAAATTTTTGGTACTTTGAATTATATTTAATAAAAAATACGTATAAAGTTTATTTCAGTATTTTTATATATGATTTTAGGTATTTTTAGACTATGTTCTATCTGCGGGAACATTTATTACATATGTAGAATGCTCCCGTGTAGGTTATAGCATGTTTACGCGGTACCTAGGTTTCTCAGGCCGCCTGTCACTTTGTCAACCCAAAGTCCTGCGGCTGCATACTTGTCAGAGGCCCAGGGCTGCGTACACAACTTTGACGGAGTGACAGAGCTGTAGCTCAGCCGCGCGCAGGTGCATTGGCTGCTGCAGCTGCGTGCAGGAATTGTGACAGAACACATTTCCATCTGTAACTCCTAAAATATACACAAAACCTCAATTCTGACTGAATTTTAGGTGTGAAACCTATACATGACAATACATGTGAAATATTTAATTGACCAAAAAGTTCAACAGTGGTGCCGTGGTATTTTGGTCTTTCTTTTCCTTAATTATTTCAAAATATAAGGAGTTAGATTTCAAGGGTGGGGTCAGTGAGTGACCCTACCTAATTTTGGGTGGAGAATCCATTTGTGCAATAATATTTATGGTTTTCCTTCTACTTCTTAGTTGAATTTTATTATTATTATTTTTATGTTATTTATGTTACTTTTGCATCTTGCTCTGGAATAGTAGCAAGCTGAAATTTCCATTCACCCTAAAATTGTATATTACCTTTGTTTGGAAATTGAGGAAATTGCAAGTATTTTGGTTAAGACCAATTGATACTAAGGCAAACTTTAAGTTTATCAGTCTGACATTGGAGAGAACTTGATACTCCTGGGAATGATGATACATAGTTGCAATCTTGAACATAGGGAGAAAATAAAGTGGTGGTCTTTGCGCTTTACTAGCACTTGTCCATTGCTATAGCACAGAGAGCTTGTCTCATTCTGGAAAAAGATTGCTTGGAAATGTTGGCATGAGCTGGTGAGTTGTAGAGTGTATGGTTCAAAAAGAGTTAGTTCCATCCACCCCCAGGCAACAGGGTGGCTAATTTGTACTTGTTGAATGTTCTCTTCAGTTTTAACCATGATTGGAATGCTCCCCAATGTTCCGAGCTCCATAAGATCACCTTGGAGCGTAGTCTCTTGTGGTTGGACTTCCAGGTATTCTTCAATTCCAAGTGATGCAGATTGTGATAAACCATGGTCATTTTCATAGTTTAGTTGCTCAAAATTTTAATTAATTTGATGTTGATTCAGCACCAAATGGTCCAAAGCAACATTGAGATCCTCATTGATGTGAAAAAAATGAGGATGACTTTCCACAGAAATAGGAATTTTGGGATTTTGAGGAGTAGTATAAACATTTTGTTGAGGAGGTGGAGGAAGTGCACTTTCATTTGGTAGATCATAGAATAAATCAGGATGGGTAATTTTTGAAATGGAAATAGAATGAGGAGGAGGTTCACATCTATGTTGATTGATGTGGTTGGCAGGGAGAGGTGGAAAGTTTTAAAGATCAGGAATGGTATAATGAACATGTATTGATCTGGTATTGTATGGGGATGAAAATGAAGAATTGTGCCTTCTATGTAGAGAATTTTTGGGAGGATATGATGCAGGTGGGAATAAGGAAGAGGTTCCCATATCATGGTGATGAGGAAAGTTGTAAAGATCAGGAATGGGCTAATGAAAATTTGTTGATCTGTTATTGTATGGGGATGACAATAAAGAATTGTGCCTTCTATGTAGAGCATTTTTGGGAGGATATGGTGCAGGTGGGAATACGGAAGAGCACCCCATATGATGGTGATGAGTCAAGTTGTTAAGATAAGGAATTGGATAATGAACATGTGTTGATCTGGTACTTTATGGGGAAGAAAAAAAAGAATCATGTCTTCTATGTAGAGCATTGGTGGGCGGATATGGTGGGGGTGGGAAGAAGGAAGAGTTCCCCAATTGATGGTGATGGGTATCATAAAGATGGGTGTTGGAATGTGATTGGTTTAGTGAATTTTGAACCACCAAGTAAGGGGAGGAGGACCTTCTATGTGAGTTTGGATATTAACTAATTTTTTTTGTGTTGGAAGGAAATCCCTCAATTACCTTGTCATCCGCGCGACTGTTCAGTATCACACATCTCTCACACCTCCTATCACAATTCCTCTATCTCCATTTAATTGCTCTTTGACTCATTCCTCTCCCTCCAATTCCATTCTTCCATCCCCATTTCATGATTTACTCTGCTCATTCTGTTCATTTTTCCGCTCCATCATCCGCTCCATCATCAACTCCATCCGCTTCATCATCAACTCCGCTTCATTCCTCTTACCTCTGCTCATCATTCATGCTCTTCTCTTCTCGCTCTGCTCTTCTCAACCTGCTCTGCTTTCCTAAACTTCATTGTCATCTTTTCAAAATTCACCCTACTAAATAAAACAACAATCAACCAAGTCAACCAATGATCAACCCGTGATTTCCTTCTCCATTTTTTCATCTGTGAGATATCCTCCACCTCTAACCATTCAAAATCAATTGCTCATGTGTCTCCATGCTCTCAGAATGTCCTTGTATGCTGTCATCTCCTGTCTTTTGTCATCCAAACTCTTCTCATCCGTGGTCCCTCAGAGTGATAAACCTATTCCTTATTCTTTCTTTCCTTTGATCAATCTACTCTGATAATTTTTTTGAAATATTTTCTCTTCAGATCTTTTGGTTCAGGTAATTCAAAGCTTTCAACTCTTTAAAGTGTGGAAACAAGAGGGGTGATACCCCCAAAGTTGTCCTCAAGTTCTGGAAGTTATTGGTCTAAGCGTCTGTAAGGAGATTGGATGCGATGAGTTTAAGAATAGAGAGAGTGATGATAAGATAAATTTCTTCCCTCCAATCCTTCTTATACCATTTCCTGGCGGTCTGGCAATATGAACTAAATGATATGTATGGTGATTCAATAGCCTGTATGTTGTGATGATCCCACAATCCAATTTTCTTACCCAGAGTTTGAGAGTGAGGTGTTTTTAAGTCCTCCCTCTCAACCCTAACCTAGGTACAACCACAAGCAACAAGATAGATGAAAACATAACCCCAAGTACAGAACCCTAGCTCCACCCTAACCCTACCCCGTACCACCCACCCCATCCAAAACCCTCCCCTTCAATATCACATACGTCCGGTTTGTCCTTCTCATGGCGCAGCCCTCTGCCGCGCCCTACTTGGAGCAACCCAGGTTTATCTGTCTGCGCGCGCCCGTGGATCCTGCGATCCGTGAGTTGGCCCGGGCTTATACCCGTGCAAACCTCCCCGGCATGTATAACCCCTGATTGCCCCGCCCTTGCCTTCCGGACTAGCCACCCCCTACTCCCAGAGTAGGCCCAACCCGCACCTGGTGCTGAGCCCCGCAATCCCTGCCGCTGAGCCCTCATCCGCTCCAGCTGAGCCCGCAGCAGGCACTGCTGAGACCAGGCGCACCCCAAATGCTGAGCCCGACCTACCCCACTGCTGAGCGCGCAGCCCGCAACGCAGCTTCCAATCCAAGGTTATAAATACAACACCACAACGGTTAAAAGCCAAACAAGCGCTTGCACCAACAAATCAAATTACCAATGGACCCATCACCTGGACTAGAAGATTTAAATCCGTCATTACTCAAGACCCTCACCAACTCCATACCAACTCTAACTGAATCTAACTTTTTGCTCTGGCGCTCCAAGCTCTTGACAATTTTTTCACTCAAAGGAATAGCTAAATGGATCCACAGTTTGGAACCTGAAAAATGCCCAGTCAAAGTGAATCTTGAACTTGTCCAATACTTTCTTGCCAAATTGGACAACAGGACTTACATCAACTGTTTCAAAGACCACCATTTGAATAATTGCATTGAACTATGGAATTCAATCAACAAATTCTATGCCTCCTCCCAGACAGCCAATTGTTCACGTGTCTTCTTCAACTTCTTGAATCTCCAATTTGACCCCAAGTCCGTCAACAAATTCATCACCAAAGTGAAGGCCTGCCTGATCCAGATCTCCAAAATAGGAATTCAGATGGATGACAACATTGTGGCATACCTAATCCTCTTTAAATTTCCTCCTCAACTCAAACATCTCAAAACCACCATCACACATTCACTAGGGGAATCCAAGATCAACGGTGACCTGGTACTTTGACACTTGAACCAAATCAAAAATGAAATTGTGGCGGGTACCTATGCATCAGCCTTGATGAGCAAGACAAATGGGCAAGAAGTTATCAAGTGCAGACCCACCTGGCACAATCCCCAATCCTCTCATCCAAAAAACTTGTGCTGGTGGTTGTATCCAAACTTTAGATCAGGAAAAAATCAAGGCTTGAGTAACAACAATAACCCTGCCAAGTCATTTGACACCAAGACTGCCACCGCTAATCTTTCCTACACCTTTGCAATGACCAACTATCAAAAATTGACAAAATACAGCATAATTTTAGACTCAGGAGCCTCCCAATCAATGTTTAACTCTCTTGATTTCTTCAAAGACCTTAAGGAGGATGACACTGCAATCCAAACCCAAAAGGAAAGTACCTTACTGACCGCGGAAGGGATTGGGACTGTCAAGATAATATCAGACGGATACGCGGTGTTGCTCAACTAATCACTGTTTTTTCCCCAACTTTCAGTGAATCTGTTCTTGCTAGGAAAACTACTGAACAAAGGATGCTCTCTTCATCAATCAGGATACAATGACTTTGTCATGAACTTTAAGGGCAAAACTGTTCTTTTTGGCCAAATTGAGGAAAATCTTCTATTCATCAAAGACTTTGCGCTCCTGCAATCCAAGCTGGCACACACCTTTATCAGTCTCTCAACTATCCATAAACAATTCGGACACATCAAATTTGACCAAACTCAACTTTTGTCAAAAGAATTCCCTCAAATCAAGTGGAAAGGCTCATTTTGTCAGTTGTGCACTCTTGGAAAGATCCGCCGCTTGTCCTTCAACAATCATATTACTTCCCATTCCAAACCATTTACTTGCATACAAGCTGATGTGTGCGGCCCAATTAATCCCATCTCCAAATTTGGTAACTGCTACTTCCTCCTTCTCACCAATGAATACTCTTGCTTCAAAACCTGCCTCCCAATCAAGCATAAATCTGACGTCACAGATGAATTGATAAATTTCATCAAGCTCAACTCCAACAAATTTGGCTATCAACTTAAGAAATTACACTCAGACAATTGAGGAGAATTCCTCAATTTGAAAATATTCACGTTCCTTGCAGATCTAGGCATTGAACACACCACATCCAAACCATATACCCCTTGGCATAATCCAATAGCCAAGCAAGGTAATTGGATCTTTTTTGAAGCAACTAGAATGACTCTCATAGACATGTCTATTCCAAACTATCTGTGGGATGAAGTCCTAGTTGGATTCACCAAAACTCTCAATCTTGTACCCTACAAGAAGTTGAAGTTGATCCCATCAGAAATGTGGCATGGAGAAAAACCCAAGCTTAGCCTAATTTGCACACTTGGATCAAAAACAGTTTTCCTTAACCTGTGTCATAGCCTTGGGAATTTCTAAAAGAAGGGATGGGAAGGTATACTTGTAGGCCACAATATGCATCTCAATTCCTACCAAATCTATGTCCCTGAACTTGTCAAAACCATACGCTCTAAGCATGTCAAAGTTTTTGAAGGAGTAAAATTAACTGACTCCTCTTCCCCATCTGAATCTCCTTTTAAATACCTCCTCGAATCAGATTCCAACGTACTCAATACCCTCTCATCTATCAACCACAAAAATGTTCCTGTGAAACCAATGAACATAATCACCTCCCCAATTCCTGAAACTCAACAGCATGCAAATGAAAACTCCAATCCCAAACCCTCAGATAACTCATCAGAATCCGGAAAATCATCCTCTGAGTTTGACAATAAAGACTTTGCAAACAAACTGGCTCTGTCAAACCAAAACTTGCAAGATCAATTGACTATCCAACGACCACAACAATATGGTTTCCTACCCAGAGCAGTACCTCAAAATTATGAAGAGATGAAACAATCACCCGACTGCAAAAATTGGATGACAGGAATAAAAAATAAATTGACGGCATCAAATTAATGAAGGTGTGGACCAGATGCCACTGTATTCCTGAAGGAAAGAGAGATCTGTCAACTATCTGGGTCTCTGCTTGAAAACTGACCCCAACAGAGATGGCATCATCTTTAAGGCAAGACTTTGCGTGCAAGGATTCCGGCAACAAGAATTCCTTGAATATGGTGAGACCTACGCCCCAACCAGTCAAATAACCACTCTTTTAACAATATTAGTATATGGTTATCATCACAATCTCCCCATCACTCAAATGGACATAAAGTCCTCCTTTCTACACGCCAAACTGGAAGAAGATATCTACATCAAATCACCCCCTGGCTATGACACATTGTTTCCCTACCTTAAATTGAACAGAGCTTTATACAGACTGAAACAAGCCCCAAAAACCTGGTTTGATACCCTTGAGAAATGGATTCTCAGTCAAGGATTCAGCACCTCCTCAGCCAATGCATGTCTTTTTGTCAATCCAACTTCCCAAATCTTTATCTTTTGCTATGTTGACAACCTTTTGTTCATTGGAAATTCATTCAACTTTTGCCAAGAACTCAAATCCAACTTCTCAATATCACATGAAGGACCCCTATCTAAAATCCTGGGAAATTAAATAGGAGATTCAACGTCTGGACCCTGCCCCCATCAACCTGCTCACATAGGCACCGCCTTGTCAGAACTAGGACTCACTGAATCAAAGCCCATCAACACTCCTCTTACACCTAACATCATACTTGAGCCTGCTCCCAACAAAGACCCCTCCAACTTCTCTGACCTCAACATAAATTACCAATCATCTTCCGGCTATCTCAACTTCATTGCAACTAGAACCCAACCGGACCTCTTGTACACTGTATCCTCTCTGTCTTGATTTAACGCCAAGCCTTGACTCACTCACTGGATGGAAGCAAAGCACGCCTGGCGATACATCAAGACAACTTGCAACCTAGGTCTCTGTCTCAAAAGCAATTCCTTCAACTATGACCTTGAGGCCTGGTGCAATTACAACGGGGAAACAACCCAATCTCAAGGAGGAGCCACAGAGGTTAAATCATCCTCCTTTATGGCTGCGCTGTTTTGTGCCACAGCAAACTCCAACCAGGAGTCTTGCTTTTGTCAACTGAAGGCAAACTTAAGTCCCTAGTTCTGGTGACGCAAGAAAAGATTTGGATCCTCAATCTGCTAATAGACCTAAACCCCTCAATCTCCCTTACACACTGCTCTTGCATTGACAACAAAGCCTTGAACAACCTTGTCAACTTAGAATCCCACCACAGCGCACTTAAGCATGTTGACATCCAGATCAAATGGCTTCAAGAGCAAAAGTCCTCAAAAATACTTGTCATGGACCTTGTGAACTCTGAAGCTATGCTGGCTGATTCCCTAAAAAAGCCAGCCATCATACCCTCCATAACCAAACTAACATCCTCCATCATGCAATCTCTCACCTGAACATGGTGGCGTGTTGGAAGGAAATCCCTCAATTACCTTGTCATCCGCGCAACTGCCCAGTATCACACATCTGTCACAGCTACTATCACAATTCCTCTATCTCCACGTACTCGCTCTTTGACTCATTCTGCACCCTCCAATTTCATTCCTCCATCCCCATTTCATGATTTACTCCGCTCATTCTGTTCATTCTTCTGCTCCATCATCCGCTCCATAATCAACTCCATCCGCTTCATCATGAACTCCGCTTCATTCCTCTTACCTCCGCTCATCATTCATACTCCACTCTTCTTCTTCCGCTCTTATCAACCTGCTCTGCTTTCTTAAACTTCATTGTCATCTTGTCAACATTCACCCTACTAAATCAACCAACAATCAACCAAGTCAACCAACAATCAACACGTGATTTCCTTCTCCATTTGTTCATCTGTGAAATTTCCTCCCCCTCTAGACATTCAAAACCAATTGCTCATGTGTCTCCATGCTCTTAAACTGTCCTTTTCTGCTGTAATCTCCTGTCTTTTGTCATCCAAACTCTTCTCATCCATTTTCCCTCAGAGTGAGAAACATATTCCTTATTCTGTCTTTCCTTTCATCACTCTACTCTTATAATTTTGTTGAAATCTTTTCTCTTCAGATCTGTTGGTTCAGGTAATTCAAAGCTTTCAACTCTTTATTGTGAATGTAAACATAGGAAAACCTTTGTTTGTGTTGATTTCTGGGTTGAGCGGGAAGTACATGAAAGTGGGATGGAAGGGGGTTTATAAAAATTTTCAATTCTCAAACCAAAAGGTTTGAACCAAGTGAGCAATCAGTGTTCATTACATGTGTTGTCCATGCATGTGTTTTCCATTTCCTCTGTTTCATCTATTCTGTTAAATCTTCTCTGTTGAATTTTCTGCCCTTGTTTTGTCCATGTTACATGTGTTGATGTGTTTTACCTTGTTTGATCCCCTACTTGTTACATAAAATACATGTGTTGGATGTATGTACCTACAAAAGTTGAAAGAAAAAAAATAGCAAACCAAGAAAAGAAAAGCGGACAGGGAAAAACAAAAAGAAGACAGAGAAAAAAAAAAGCAGACAGAGAAAAGAAAAGTGGATGGAGAAAAAAAAAGCAAACCAAAAAAAAACAGGACTGAATGGGATGCACAAGGTGCATACACAACAACCTTGATAAATGAATACTAAACCAAGGACATCAACGCTGGGTGGGGTGTTTGAGGTTTTTCAATCTTTTTATATTATAGATAGAGGAGCCACAACCTTATAAAGGGTTGGTGGTCATTAAAACCTCTCTTCAGGGCATTAACTTTGGACTGTGCGCCCTGGAAGATGGGGACCTTTTGAATCATTTAAAAAGGAAGTATTAACCAACTAAATAATAAAAATGGCTGGGAAAAACAGAAAAAAAAGCCAAAGCAGGAAGAAAAGAACTTAATTATTTGAGTAATTACTCACATGGTACCCGCAGTGGTTCTCAGTTGAAGGGTTTCAGCTAAAATTTGGGGTTCTTGCTGACTAAAGTTCAATGGAACAATGATAAGGGTTTGTAAATAACACTAATATATTTCAGATTGGGCCATAAATCAATGGTTTAAATATTTTAAGCACTTGATCACAGATGGAAAGGTTTCTGGATAATAAATGCTCAATTCTGGGGGACAATAAGCCAAAGAAGGTGCTGTATAAATACTTTTTTGGGGTAAAAGGAGCTTCCTCAGGGCACATAGAGAGGGCAGGGCTCATAGGCTAAGGCTGGGAAGCCATCCAGGGCTTGTTGAGCAACTCCTCTTGGTGCTTTAAACAAGCTGAACTTGGTTCTTCCAGATCTGTGCATTATTTTAGCTGAAGGATCTGTCAATGTGTTAATTTTTCATTTTGAGAATCCTGCACATATGTCAATTTTGTATCATTATTATTTGATAAAAGTGATAAGTAGTGGGTGTTTATTGATGGTCCATAACCTGCTGATCACTTTTATAATTTTCAAGAATTTTTACACAAACTTCCTAATATGTTTTGTGATCTGTTAATTTTGTGGGGAATAGAGGTGTGTGGATCTGACAGCTGCATTCAAGAGTTGAGTGGTTGCGCATGCGAAATTTTGCTTACTTTTCATGCGGGATCTCCTGCTAAATTATTTACTATGAATGCAGGGATATTTTGTGAGATTCAGACTAAGCTCTTTATTGCAGTCACAGGTTTCAGTAACCCTTATAGAAGTAAGTTTATCTTATAAAAAACATGAGAGTGAAGTGATGGCAATAAGCAACAAGCTGAGATGAGATTATAGAAAAAAACCAATGAAATATAATGAAAGAAGAGGAATGGCCTTAGTCACCTTAGGATTTTGCTCAACTAGCTTAGCCCAACCAATTCAAGACATATAGGTGAAACCGGAGGTGAGTTGATCTGATCTTGTGCTCCTCCTGAATTTGCTTGTCCCGGTGAGACCGCGATTTGTAGAGCTCCTCAACAATGGACTTGAAGATCTTCCTCATTCCTCTCTTTGTCCTCCATTCCCTCTTCTCCCTCTTACTCCTCTGGTCCACGCTTCTACAGACCCAGGCCCACCATTAAAACCCGGGCGCGCCATTTTGCCCACGCGCAACTGCGGTCATGGTAACCACAGCGGGGGCATCAGCTGACACTCCTCCTTGACACAGCTGGGATCATGTTGAGCATTTTTCTTGCTTGGATTATTTTTACATACCCTAGCGGTTTAGTCAACACTTTGGAAATCATTTTGTCTGAGGGAAAATGTTTCACGGAGAGAAGACAGTTGGCCACAAGTTTGTGGAGATATTGATATCAAACCTCTATGTGCCTTGAGTTTGGATTTAGTTGTGCTTCCTTGCTCAAGAAGTTGGCACCTTGATTGTCATTCATGACTGTTGGACGAGGTATTGCAATGCCAAGGCCAAGTAGTAGATTTGATAACCAGAAAACCTGCTTTGCACACACGTTCATAGCCACAAACTTGGCTTCTGTGGTGGATTGAGCAACAATGGTTTGCTTCTTTGTGGCCCAGAATATTGGGTTACCAAAAAGCGTGATCACATAGCCTGTTGTGGACTTCCTGCTGCCGGCTGAGGTGGCATAGTCTGCGTCGGCCCATCCGCAAAGTCCCAATTTGGCATTCAACCGCTTGAAGTGCAACCCCAAGGACGGAGTACCTTTGAGATACCGTAGGAGATGCTTGGCTATATTACAGTTGGCTTCCATTGGAGAGTTGGCGTAACGTGAGAGAATTTTGACAGTGAACACAATGTCCGTCCGCGTATTAATGGACAGGTGAATCAAAATCCCCACTGCTTTTTGCATCATCTTGACATCAAATGGTGGGGAATCAGAAGAGACAAGATGGTGTAAATTGAGAGGAGCCAGGGCCTTAACCAAGTTAGAATTCTCCATCCCCAGCTTGCAAAGATTCTTCAGACAGAAGTTGTTCTGATGAAGCACAAGAGAGCCATCGGCATGCCAATCAGGGGTGTACCCCAGATGTTTTACCAGTTGCTCCTGCGTTTGTATGGTGTAAGCTTTTGCAAGACGTTGCAGTAGGTTTAACAACAGATCACGGTTGGTACCCACCAGAAGACCATTGTTGACATGGATATGAAGCATCATGGTTTTGTCCTTGTTGACAAAGAGAGATTAATCTCCTTGGGACGGAGTAAGTCCCAGCTTTGCCAGTGTTTTGGAGAGGTTGGAATTCAAGCAGCAAGGAGCCTGCTTTGTTCCATAGAGCGACTTGTTCGCTTCCAGACCCAGTTCTCTTTCCCAGGGACTTCAAATCCTGCCACCTGAGCCACATAGACGGTTGCATTGATGTTGCCGTACAAGAAAGCCATCTCAACATCAAATTGAAAGAAGTGCATTTGTTGCTGCACCGCAATGGATAGGAGGGATTTTAAGGATTCTGTAAGAACGACAGACAAATACGTATCCAGATAGTGATGTGGGAATTGTTGATGGTTACCAAAGCACACCCACCTGGACTTGCGTTGCACTACCTTGCCAAATTCATTTTTCTTTGGCACCAGATGCCACATGCCCCCTATCACCACATTGGCGTCTGGCGGCAGCACTAAAGTGCCGTTATTGCAAGCTATCAGGGAGGAATTTTCACCCGCCATGGATTCCAGCCAAAGCGGACGCTTGTCAGAGTCAGCAAACGCTTCCTTGACTGAAATTACCTCCAAGAGAAGAGCATCATCTTCATCTTTCTTTTCTTCAAAGTCAGCTAGATCAGCTACAGGTCTCTTGGTTCTGATGGCTGAGCAAGTCCTTGCGGGAAGAATAGCGGAAGGGTCCAGGGAGCTGGAGATTTCTTTTGGTGCCTTGAGAGTGTAGGGAACTTAGGCGTAGTGCTTCAGGGGGGACATCAGATGCGGGTGACTCTTCTGGTGGGGTAGGTGGTGCGGAGTTTCCAACAGAAGGTATATCTGGAGCTGCTTCAGATGAGGATGCTTCAGGTTGACCCAATTGAGTAGTGGAGGAGACCAACAAGGAGGTTTCTTCCCGTGGGGCTCAGAGAGATAGTGACACCACATGCGAGGGAACCCCAGTGATTGATAGATCCCAATCCAGGAGATATGAAGGTGATTCCTTTAAGGCCAATGAGTAGCCATACTCAAAGGTTGCTTTTGGCGTAGTGAAGTCCCAACTTATCACAATATTCTTGTTCAGAGGATGAAGGAAGCGACCAGCGTTGGAGTGCAATTCCCATCCAAGAAACAGTAACGGAGATGATTGAGGGAGAATCTTTGAAGAAGCCGTTTGAATCACATGCACCTTTAGCCCAGAAGGGATCAGTTTATTGACATCTTGTATAGGTTCAATAGTACTGTTGTGTGCAGCAAGCATACTAACGGGTGATGACCACTTAATTGCTAAGGAAGGCAGGAGGTTGATGAGTGTGGAGGAATACCGGGCCGCCTCATCCCAATGTGAGATTGGAACCAAAGATTGAGCCAGGATACACCTCATCTTGGTGAGTATAGTTTGATTGAACCGTTTGGCCAAACCGTTTGTTTGTGGAGAGTTACTAGGGCCTTGCTCTAATGAAATAACACGGGACTGAAGGAACAAGAGTAATTTGGCTGAACCAAACTCCCCACCACAATCACAGTGGAGGAAGGCGGGATTGATATCCAGCTGATTCTTGGTTTCTTGCAAAAAAGACATGATTTGATTTTTGGAGTCCGACTTGTTCTTCATCAAGTAAATTCCATTGAAAAAAGAGAAATCATCAATCAGAACCAGGATGTATCGCATCCCATGCTTCAAAGGTAAAGTTATCTGAAGTATGTCAAGGTGCAGTCGGTGAAAAGGCAACGGTGAGACAGGCAAAGGATTTGAATGAGGCAAACTTTTGATCTTGCAGGTTTTGCACACTTTGCAATTTTCTGATGAGAACTTAGGATTATGATCAGTGATGGAATTTAAGGAGAGGAATTGCCTGAGATACTCATTCAAAGGATGCCCTAGTAGAAGGTGCCAGTCAATATTGTGCCAAGGGGTTGTCAGAGAGAAGTATGTGAGTGATTGAGGCGAGTTTAGGTGAGCAACGTAGAGATTCTCCAAGCAAAGAAAACAAAAGATTATCCTTCCAGACAGTTTTATCAAAATTTTGCGGTGTTGATGTAGAATCTTCAATCCATGATCTTCCAGCTGAGTTGCCAATACCAGGTTTCTGGGGCCATGAGGGGCATAGTACACAGGATAGAGTAGCGTGCTGCCAATGTTTAGTTTCCCCACATGAGTTATCTGAACCTTGCCACCATAAGTGTTCAGGTTCTTGGCTAGTGGGATTGGATCATGGAGGAGCGAATAGTTGCAAACGGTGGACCGTGAGGCACCTGAGTCATAGATGAGTTTGGAATGCAAATTACCGGTGTTGGTTGCACTGTGGATCCCATCTTCCTGTAGAAGGAATCCAGAAATTTCTGGATCAGGGTCTTCATCGCAGATAGCATTGGCCATTTCTTCACTTGCCAGGCTGCCCTCTTCTTCCACCGCATTGAGTGAGAGTTGAGATTGGAGTTTCTTCAGTTCCTCAGTCAGTTGGCTAACTCTACTCTGTAGATATGACTCCCTTTTCACAGGGGGTTTTCTAGTGAGAGCAACTGGTTTGGTTAAGAAAGTGTTGGAACAAGACGTGGATGGTTTTGACTGATTGGCTTGTCGGCGTGTTTTTGGCTTGGATCTTGGATTAGAACTTGAGGGTTGAGTTGCATAGGCAGTTTCTGTATCATGAGATTCATGCCGGCTGTCCTCTAACATTATCCAATTTCTGACAGCATCAAGATTGAAGGGGGTCAAGTTGTAGGATGATTGCACCAGGGATGCCAGCGACGGGTCGTGTCGCAAGCTCTTGAGGAACAGAATGGCCGCCATCCCCTGAGACACCTCAAGAAAGCAAAGTTCAGGAGGATGTCCGTCTATGGTTTTGACCAGATTGACATACTGGTTCTTGAAGCAAGCCGTGTGATTGCAAAGCGAGGTTCCTGGTTTTTACGCCAGATGAATGAGTTGGAAAAGCATATCACCTGCTACAATAATTGATTTCTCCCCACAGGCACAGGCGAGAGACTGATAGGCAGCTGTAAAATTGTTACAAGACGACTTGATCTCAGATTGTAGGTCGTGTTTTACCACCTCATACAAGAGACTAATAGCGTAGGAGTTCTTCTTTTGATAAGTTTTTGTTCCTTTATGGTTCTCTATCCAGTCTTTGTCAAGGATCTCTTCATGACTCTTCCCGATCAGAAGATGCTTGAATCTGGATTTCCAGTCATGCCAGTTATGGCAATTCAGTTTGACAAGTTTCACCTTGGTGGAGTAATCATCATCAGATTGATTGCTAGATCAATCTTCTATTTGAATGTTATGAACTCAATCACCTGAGCTTGCCATTGTTTTGTTTAACTCCTAGATTACTTTTTCTTAAGGGTTACTTGTGACCAAGAGATGTCTCTTGCTACCATGTGAGATTCAGACTAAGCTTTTTATTGCAGTCACAGGTTTCAGTAACCCTTATAGAAATAATTTTATCTTATAAACAACATGAGAGTGAAGTGACGGAAATAAGCAACAAGCTGAGATGAGATTATAGAAAACAACCAATGAAATATAATGAAAGGAGAGGAACGGCCTTAGTCACCTTAGGATGTTGCTCAACTAGCTTAGCCCCACCAATTTGAGACGTATACATGAAACAAGAGGTGAGTTGATCTGATCTTGTGCTCCTCCTGAATTTGCTTGTCTGGGTGAGACCGTGATTTGTAGAGCTCCTCAATGATGGACTTGAAGATCTTCCTTGTTCCTCTCTTTGTCCTCCGTTCCCTCTTCTCACTCTTACTCCTCTGGTCCGCGCTTCTACAGACCCGGGCGCACCATTCAGACCCGGGCGGGCCATTTCGCCCACGCGCAACTGCGGTCATGGTAACCACAGCCGGGGCATCAGCTGACATATTGTTGCCGGCTGTGCTTGCGGGTTTCCTTGTCTAATAAGCATCTCAGAACGTGTTGCAGAAGTGCAGAAGTGCAAGAATTTGCATGAGGTTGTGTGGCAATTTGTGTGTGGTTGTGTGGGAATTTGCACGCTTTTGTGCAGGATTTCTTTTACAAAAGTGTGAAATATTAAAATGGACAAAAAATTCACAGAGTTTGTGGGCAAATTTTGTCAATTATCTAAAATATGAAGGTATGAGATTTCAAGGGTAGGTTCAGTGAGTGACCCTACCTAGCTTTGGGTGGGGAATCCAATTCTCAAAAAATATTTCTGGATTTTCCACTCCTTCTTTGGTTTATGAATTTATTTTGTTTTTATTTATTTACTGGTACTTTGACAGGTTTGTCTGTTCATAGTAGAAAGCTGAAAAAAGGGTGAAGCTCTCAAAAAGGACTCTTTGATGACTTGGGATAAAGCAGCTATATTTCACAGGCATGCTCTTGAGTTGGTTGACAGGCTACTTCAAGACCTCATGGATTCCAACCCACATTTTGGAGGAACAGTAATGGTCCTTGGTGGATACCTTTGGCTATTTTACCTGTGGTTCAAAAAGGTACATGTCCCCAAATTTTGATGCAAGTTTAGTCAATTCTACTTCCTGGATGCATTTCCAAGTTTTTCACCTTATTTCAAATATGTGAACTGCAGGGGATCCTGATTACCAGAATTTCTTAGTCAATGTTGGAGATGGTCTGAATAATATACAGGGTTAAAACAGAATTTTGATTCCTGATCACATGGTCATACATGGCTATAGTGAAGATCAAGCATTGGATAGCTTAATCAAGAATGTTTTCCAAACATGCACCTTTGCTACCTTGAAAATGCTATTTCATGGGCTGTGTTATTTTATGCCGCAAAAATACAGTGGTTTACATAATAAACAAGTTGCTACTGAATTCTCTGCCTGGAAATGAAGAGAACCAAACTATGACAACTTATCACAGCCATATTCTGTTGCAGATGACGCTCAAATCTGTACCAACAGGCATTCCTCAACACCTCATTTCTTCCCAACTTTCCTCCTCATAGCTTGACTCTGACAGTTGGTGCCCCTATAATTATTTTAAGGAACCTGGATCATACAATGAGGCTTTGCAATGGAACTTGCTTGATTGTTGTCAGATTGGGAAGAAATGTTATAGTTGCCAAGATTGCAACTGGTGATTTAATAGGAAGGCTAGTTGCCATTCCTTGCACCCCCTTGGTTACTGACCTCAATGACAATGGCCTCCCTTTCAAGTTGATTTGCAAACAGTTTCCAGTAAATTTGGCTTTCTCATTGACAATCAACAAATCTCAAGGTCAGACAATTTAAAATGCGGGCCTTTATCTGCAAGATTCTGTGCTCAGTTATATGTAGCATTGTGGAGCAGGCCCAGCCACTCAACAAGGGTAGTGGTCACACACGGAACTGACCATCAAAATTCATTTGAAACTGATAACATTGTTTACAACAAGGCTTAAAATGCCATACATCCCAGACACTGATTCAGTTGAAATTTATGTTGTGTTTGAGTTACTCCTATATCAATAAATTGACATGCATTCTTTAGCTTAACCATGATTTAATTGAAAATTGTTCTTATTTTTCCCATCTTCCACTCAACCCACATTTCATCTCTATCCAAATTATTAACTTCCGATCGGTCCCCAAATTTGGGGGCTATACTCTAGTCCAAGTATAATTTAGTTCAGCCATGACTACCTTGAGGACGACACCCGCAGTCTTAACCAAAAAAACTTCCGCAAGACATTATCTCTGCCAAATCTTGATCCTCTTTGCTCCACTCTGAAAGCTGGTATGACAGGAGTATAGATGAGGAACATGATCTACAAAATCGGCCTGTCCAACAGGATTTGCTTGGTTGGAGCGTCGGTCAACGGGTACACATTCTCAAATGTGCACCCGTGGTCGTTGCACTTGTTTCTAACAGAGCCCTCGATCCGGTTATCAAGCAACCTGGCGATCGCGCTTGGTTTGTGAACGTTCCACACGTGACAATAGGGCGATTTCACATCTAGGCACTGCTGTTGTGAGAATATCTTAGGTCAAGTCATCTCCAAATTCCACCGTCCTCAGCTCCATCACTGATTAGATCGAGTTCCGGTGGCAGACTCAATGCAGCAGGGCTACTCTGGGAGTCGGAACTACAACACCAGGTCAGATGTTTTGAATATAAACAGGCCTCAAATTGCCCCAGGAGACCATCTCCCCAGAGCACTTGCCTTCATTTCCAGCCACGATTAATATCCACGACCTCATTAACGACTCTCAAGCTTCTTTCTAGTCACCCTATCTGCACTCTAATATCGCAAGATGGTTTCCCTCATCTCACTTGTCTCTGTCATCTTCGCTCTCGCCGCTCTCTCTCGCGCCGAGGAAGTAGCTGACCAGAACGAGCGTCAAGTCCATTCCAAGCGCTTTTTCGGCGGAGGATGGGGCGGTCTGGGTGGCTTCTACGGTGGTTATGGCCTCTCCTACAACCCTTGGCTCTACTACTGGAACTCTATGCAGACCATTTACGGATACAGCCTGTTCAACCGTTACTTGTATGGGGGTGCTTACGGCGGCTTCTTTGCCAAAGCTACCGATAGTGGCAAGCTTGCTCGCCGAGCTGTCACCCTTGATGCCGATCGGCTCTACCCCCGTGACTCGCCTGCTAGTTTTAGCTGCGCCAACGAGAAGGGTGAATCGGCGGTGTTCGTGACCAAGGACTGCCTGACGTAAGCTCTGGTCCCTCTCTCGGACATGACTCCTTACCCCTCCTCATCCCCCTGTAGCTCAAGCTGGCCCTTATCCCTTCTTGCACTCGTATCAGGGCGGCCCAAAAGATGACCCAGAACAAGCTCAGCACTGCCAGCTGCGGATCTTGCGCGGTGAGTTTGAGTTTTCTTCCTGGTCTTGTGAAGTTTCATTCACCAACGGCACACGCCGATTTGACTGACACAACTGACATGAATTCATGGTGTTGCACCTTTTAGCTGAGTCTCGTCAGCAGCGCAAAGGACCGAGTGGCGCCTCAAAATTTGTGAGTGCCCCATCTGGTTGCTGGGTTCTCCTTTCCGCTGACCGCGCCCTGCGTATCAATTTCCCAACCTAGGCCCGGAGACGTTCTCACCAAGGCCGTGCAGGGTATCATGAAGTCATGCGCCCAGCCACACGGCGTGAGTCAACCATCGCAGATCCCAATACCCCTCGTAATCCCAACTAACTTGAACCTTCGCCACAGTCCCAACCGACTCGCAGGAGCTCCGTCGACAGCTCGAATGAAGACCATGTAGCCATGATTCTCGCCAAAGGCGACAACTCAAACTGCTGAACTTGTGGCTCTAATGCTTCTCAGTATCTAGTACTTGATTCTTCTAATTATCTCGCGCTTTCTGCTTCTAATTATCTAGTCTCATTATCTACTGCTTGGTGCTTCTAATTATTTAATTTCATGAATGCAATCGGTTCTACAAATTCCTTCTAATTTTCCTATGGATGGTAACCCCACTCAGGCTTCTACTGTGTCCCTCCTGTCATCGAGTGGGAGCATTTGACCCGCACGGGGACCTAACCACCCCTGGAAAAGTGTTCCTGAGGGTGCCTGTCACATCCTTTGAGTAAAGCCTCAAAGGTTTATACTTCGCAGTACACCGGTTCAGCTCAACCACCCGCTGTTTTCTGTTTCCGATTCTTCATTCATCTCAGTATTTCCTTATCACAGTTTCACGCCGGACTGGTTGTGATTCTAATTATTCCTACAGATAGTCCTACTCCGATTATATGAGTACCGCTCATGGGAACGTCCTTGTCAATACATAAATATGAAGAAAATCTTGCACCTTTGTTGATCACATTGCCGCGTTTTGCCGGATAGATGCATTGTGCTGAAATGGCTACAAACAGACTCTTCATTCCTCTTTTCTTGCCTATTCATGGCTTGGAGGTGTGTAGAGAGATTGGAAAAGCATGTATGAGTTTCTCTCATTACTTCAACAAGCTTGTCCCAGCAATATAATCACCATCCTACCAAGGAAAAAAAATTAGACCCAGCCCCAATTAGTTGCAGAGCCATAAAATGTTGAAATTTTTTTATGGAGAATGTTCTTCATCCTCCTTCACAAATTATCAACCATAAATCTGAAGGAAAAATCCCATAGGTAACCTGGTTCCAAAGGCTGATAACGTGATGAAATCATTCCAAACCAATTCCCTAGAAAGTTGTATAAGAAATAGAAAAAGGTTTAACTGTTCCATGACCCATCCCAACACATTGTTCACAACATCAACATCAGCATAGAACAGCCCAAACCTTACACTATTTT
>CM062612.1:36268599-36493599 GCA_025617555.3 Puccinia polysora
AATAAAAATAAAAATAAAAATAAAAATAAAAATAAAAATAAAAGTAAAAGTAAAAGTAAAAATAAAAATAAAAATAAAAATAAAAATAAAAATAAAAATAAAAATAAAAATAAAAATAAAAATAAAAATAAAAATAAAAATAAAAATAAAAATAAAAATAAAAATAAAAATAAAAATAAAAATAAAAATAAAAATAAAAATAAAAATAAAAGTAAAAATAAAAATAAAAATAAAAATAAAAATAAAAATAAAAATAAAAATAAAAATAAAAATAAAAATAAAAATAAATAAAAATATGCATAATTTTTCTCACGCATCCAACCCTGTATTTCACGCATTTTGATGGAACAACTCAAGGCGGAAAGAAGGACTAGAAGGGCACCAAAAAAGAAAAGACAAAAGATTGTAAGTCTTTTCTTTTGGGATATGCTCATCTTTTTGGTTTAATGAACTTAGTTACTAACTAATGATGAATTGTTAGTAAAAATGGCAGAATCTGAATCTGAATTTCATAGTTCAAAGGAAGAGACTGAAAGTGAATCAGGATCACTTAATTTTAAATCAGAATCATCTTCAGAGGGAGCAAACATGCAGCAAAGCTCAACCTGAAGCTCATCTTTGGTGAGTATTCATTTAATTGACCTGATTGAAGAAATGAATACTAAGTTAGTTTTCATGATAGGAACCAAATGTGAAATACCTCAATCAAATACCCAAGAAATTGCATAAGTTCTTTGGTGAGGTTTAAGATCCAATTGGAGATGGGAATTTCAGATTTAGATTCATTGCTAAATCTCTTGGTTATGAAGAACATGGTTGGTTTAAAGCTAGGAAGGAAATGATTGAAACATTAGTGTAACATAAAGCATGCTATATTAAAATGCTTGGTGGTTCAAACAAGGTTGAAAAGATGAAATAAAGTCTTGATGCTGAAGACATCAATGAAAAGATTCCCTCCTCAAAATGGCTGGCTAAATTAGATATGGGTCAAATCATAGCAGACACATATTATGCTTCATTTCATTGAGGTCATGTGATACTTATACTCCAATGAAAAATGGTGTTACTGATCAATCAGATCCAATGTTCATTTCCTTTTTAAATAATAAACACTGAGTTCTATTATTACTTGAGAGAGAAATTATTCCAATCCCGCCCATTGTAGCAAAATTGCATTCCTTGATTTCTAAAAAAGCCTTTGGTTGGGTTGATCATCTGAAAGATCAACTGCAAATGTATTCTAGATTATAGAGATTATAGAATTTGAATTTAATGAGTTCTATTAATATAAGGGGTTATCACATTTTGAACATCATTATGTTGAGTGTTTTGAGTTAGAATCATTATATTGAGTGTTTTGAATGAGAGTTTGATGGTAAGCCAATTCAACTTGTGTTGGGCTGATTACATCACAAGCTTAACTAATTTTAAGCTTGGGATGGGATCAGCTTAACACAAGTTGGACTTGTTTTTTTTTGGTGTTTTTACTTTAGGGCTGGTCAAGAGACTTGTATTTTTTTGGGCACTTTTACTTTAGGGCTGGTCAAATGACTTCTTGTATTTTTTGCCTGGTCAAAAGACTGGTATTTTTTGTGGCACTCTTACTTTAGGGATGGTCAAATGATTTCTTTAATTTTTGGGCCCTTTTACTTGAGGGCTAGTCAAGTTGAACTTACTTTAGGGCTTGTCAAGTTACTTGTATTTTTTTGGTGTTTTTACTTTAGGGCTTGTCAAGTTACTTGTCTTTTTTTTGGTTTTTTTAGTTTAGGGATAGTCCAGTTACTTGTGTTTTTTTTGGGTCTTTTTACTTTAGGGCTAGTCCATTGGATAGTCCCAGTTTTTCTGTTTTTCTGTTTTTCTGTTTTTTTGTTTTTTTTTTTTTTTTTTATTTATTTATTTATTTATTTTTTGTTTTTTTTTAACCAAAAAATCAACATTTTTTGATTTCTTTGATTTTTTGGTTGATTCCTATTTTTGGAAGGTATATTTGATTCATGGGTTATGTCAGTGCCCTTTCATTCCATTGTTTGTTTTTGCCTCACTGCGGTCCAGTGGCGTGTGGGATGCCACATGACTACATATGAGCCTTGTACAACTCCATACGACTTGAATGTAGTTGTGTGGAATCCAACACGCCGTTGGACCAGGCTGGGTCAGCTGTGCAACTCTTTGAGCCATGGGAGGTTGTTCAAGGCTTGGATTGGACCATGTGGCATGCCACAAAGCCCCTTTTGAACTATTTCCACGCCTCAATGAGACGTGAATTTAAAATTTCCCTTTTTCTTTTTTCCCTTTTTTTCTTTTTTTCTTTTTTTCTTTTCTTTTTTTTTTGATATTTTTTTTCTTTTGTTATTGTCTTTTTAAAGAAAAAAGTTCTCTTTTTTTTTTGTCTTTTTCTTGTCTTGTTTTTTTTTTTTTTTCTTTTTTTCTTTTCTTTTTTTCTTTTTTTTTCTTTATTTTTTGGGTTCTTTTTTTTTGTTGTTTATTTTTTGTTGTTTATTTTTTGTTGTTTATTTTTTGTTGGTTATTTTTTGTTGATTAGTTTTTTTAGGCTAATATGAACTAGAAGCATTTGAGAAATAATTGAGGAATGCTGATACAAAGAATTTGGTTTATAATTTATATTGAAAATTTGAGAATTTATTCAGTAATTAAAAAAAATTGTGATTTTATTTTCTTTGAAAATTTGAGAAATAATTCATTGGGTATTCTTTTGGGTCAATTTAATTTCTAATTTATGTTTTTGAGTCATTTCAGTTTCTAATTTCTGTTTTCCTTGAAAAACAAAAAATTAAAATAAGTCAAATGTCTTTTGTAACTTTTTCACATTTTACCTGCAATGGCATGTCTATTTTGGGATGTCCTCTAGGTTTCTGCATTTGAAAATTCTAAACTAAACCAATCATTCTCTTGAGCTCAATTAGTTTGAGTAATTAGCTCTTGAGTAATTAGCTCAAAACATTGATCTTCTAGAGATTCTTCATCTTCTGATAAATCTGGGAAAGTACTTTTGATAAAGTTGTGGAAGAAAATCACACAAGTGAACATTTGCAACATTAAATCAGGTGGATATTCACTGACTATGGCCATAAACTTGAATTTCCTTTTGATAATACCAAAGATCCTCTCAATCAAATTTCTTGCTGAAGAATGGCACAAGTTGAATAATTCTTCTTTATTTTTGGGTGACAAACAAAATTAAAATTGAATGAAAATTAATACTAAAATTGAGAACCAAAAAATTTTCAAAAATAAAAAAAAAATTAAATTCACTTTTTTTCCAAAATAATCCCCATCTTTCAAATGATAATTTATTACTTGGTATGGAAATAGACAAGTATCACACAATGCAAAACCAGTATCCCAAAAAAATATTTTCCTTCAAGTATTTTGAGTGATCCTTCTCTTGCAATTTTCAAAAGTATTCTATCTGAAAGAATTCCTTCCAATCCAGCTAAAACATAGGTTAATTAAATTTTCAAATTTCAATATTCCAAAAAACTTTGTAAAACATTTCCTTTGGGGTAAATCAAGGTATCTCTTTTTGAAGCTGGAACCATGATTAGAATGTGAGTGCCATCTATTTCCCCAATACAGTCTTTGAAAAATGATCTGAATTTGTTATTTTCTGAGATGAAGGTGGAGGAAGGAGTTTTTTCAGTGGGAAGTGTAATAAATTTTTCAATCAATTCTTATTTGGAAACCAGGTTGGCAACAAATTTCTTTATTATTATAAGAATTCAAGATCATTGAAAAAGGGTTAACAAAACTTTACAGATTTCTTTTTTTTATTAAGATCAAAAAAGGATGAGGATTAATAGGGCTTATCAGATTTAAAATTTTCAAAAAATTGAATGGCTGATTTCACGCCTATCCATTTTTTTTCAAAATTTTATTTTTTTCAGTTCAGACCATTCATTTATTTTTTATTTTTGTAAAAAAATATTTCTTGAAAAATTTATATTTTTCCTGAAATAAGATATTTAAATTTTTCAAAATCTTAACTCTGATAGGCCATGAAAGCAAAAAGAATGAAATAATTTTATTATTATAAAAATGGTTAGAGTTAATATAAATAAATTGAAAAATGTCACTTTGAGATGGTGGAGGCTGATCTTTGGAATATATGCTGAAGTTTTCTACTGGAATTTCCATTCACCAAAAAATAAACATTGAGTCCAACTTTTTCTAAGGGAGAAAAATAACTAGAGGGGCTGATTACATTTTCTCCTACTATCAATACTTAAAGCAATAGAAAAAAATGTTTGTTCATTCCAAAATTTTCATAAATTCCTAGGGGATTTTCATTTTCAATCATTCCTTGAATCCATTGAGGACTGGAAAGGGAGGATATATTTTTTGGAATTTTGGAAGTTGACTGATTCATCATTGTTTTAATGTAGACATTAGTTAAATTCACAGCCATGAAGCTGTGAATTAAGAGTATTCAACCCTGTTTTCATGTTGTAGCCAGGCATTTTGATTGAGGTGGTAGATGGCAAGAGATGAGGGAATGGTGGAAAATCAGGGGGATTGGTGAAGATTTGACTGTGGCCAAGGCGGTGGTGAAGATTTGAGACTCATAAAGGCTGCAGTCAAGTCTTTTGATGAGGCAAACGCGTGATGGACTGGCTGGAGGTTTTGATTTGGTTTTTTGAAGGATTGATTTCTTGCAGGGTGATTTTGTTGAGTTGGTTGGCATTGAACATAAATTTGAAAATGGGGGTGTATAATACAACCCCAGAGTTTATATTATTTTCAAAAAATGTTGTTTTAGGCCTTGTCCGCACTCATATACACATAGACATACATTTGCACAGTTGACAAAACCAAACTTATGAAATTTATCAGTGAAAATGACCTGCAGTGTGTTAATTTATGGGTTTACCAGAAAGTAAATCAAACCAAAGTGGGTGGAAGCAGGTTTTTATAAATTTTCAATGTTAAAAAAAAGCTTGATCCAAGTGAGTAAGTAGTGATTTTTACATGTTTTGTCAATATCCTCTTTTAGATATTCTTTCCTTGTTACATGTTTTGTAATTGTTGCATTTTTTCTAAGTCGAACATGTGTTGGCCCTGTATGTAAGTGATAGTACACAAGAAACACTATAGGCATACAGAGAGTTAGATGTAGTTGGAAATTATCAGAAAAAGTGAACACAAACTATAAATTTGTACATGCATCACAGAAGCCCTGTAAAAATCCAAAGATATTGTTAAAAAGTATAAAAACTTGAATATATGCACACATCAGTTTCTTTGAGTTGAGAAATAATAGCAGAATAGAAAAAAAGCCAACTGGAAAAAATAAGTGGGCTGGAAAAAGAAAGGGGACTGGAAAATAAATAAGACTGGAAAAGAAAAGCAGACTAGGAAAAAAAAGCAGTGTGGAAACAAGAGGAGTGAAAAACTTAAGGTTTCCCCAAGATTTTGAAGTTATTGATCCATTGTGTCTGTAAGGAGCTGAGAGGGCTGTTTAAACAGCAAACAGAGAGAGAGAGAGAGAGAGAGAGAGAGAGTAAGAGAATAAGAACAATATGTTAGGGGATTTCCTTACTTCCTTCCAAGTATTGTGGGAGCTGGTCTCCTGTGGTCTATGTCTCCTCAAAAACTTTGATTTGAAGGTGAGGTTTTATTAACTCATGGGAAACCCTAAACTTGGTACCAAAAAAACTAAAAACAACAACCCTAAGCTTCTGCCCCTGTCAGCCCTTGGCCGCCTCCTACCATTAAGGCAATCTGGGGTTTTCCTTCTAATGGCAGTGTGGAGACTCCTTTGGGAATGAGTAAAGTTTAGCGTATAGCTTGCTGGCAGTCACTTGAGGGGGAATTTAGTACTAAAACTACTGATAAGATAGATAAATACTAAGGGTGTTAATCAATTGCCTGCCCCTCTAAGTAATATGGTAGTCTCACAACAATATAAGAAAAGAGATTGGTGGCTGATTTTTCAGATAAATTTGCTACTATAGTAGTCTCTATCAGACCTAGGATCAAATTTTTCAAGCTTGATAAGGAAGAAATGGTGGAACCAATGGGTAACTTGGAGGATAGAATCTGATTAAGGGAAGAATCCTTTATCCAGTCTTAATCTTTTATGTATTTTATCTTCTTTTATTGGTTACTGATTGATACTCCTTTGATGTTACAGGTGATGACTGAATGAGGTTGAAATGGTTCAGACTATAGTTGACAACTGATGATGAATGGTTGATCATTATTGATGATGATGATGATGATGGATGAGGTAGGAGATGATTATGGTTGATGATGGATGAGGTAGGTGACAATGATGGTTCATCATGGATGAGGTAGGTGGATGATGATGGTTGATGATGATGATGAATGATGATGGATGATGATGGATGATGATGATTATGGATGATGGTGATGGTGATGATGAGTGATGATGATGATGATGATGATGATGATGGGGGATGGTGATGATGATGGGGGATGGTGATGATGATGGATGATGGTGATGATGATGGATGATGGTGATGATGAATGATGATGAATGATGAGAATGATGGATGATGACAATGATGGTTGGTGATGGTTGATGATGATGATGATGATGATGATTGATAAAGGTCAAGGTAGTTGATGATGAGGTTTTGAAATTTTTTATAAGGTTTTAATATCTTTTATAGGGTTTAATACCTTTCTTAGGGTTTAATATTTTATATAAGGGGTCAATAGCCTTTATAAGGGTGTCCACCCCAGGCTCGATGCCTGGGGGGATGTGGGGGAAATGGCTGGAGAGAGGCCCTCTATTTATAGAAATCAGGGGGGGATGCCACCTGGTGGCTGACTTGTGGTTGTGGGTGGTTTTTCTGGTTCTGCAGGCAGTGTCCTGCATATATTGCTTCTTTCCTGCATGTTCCTGCTTGCATGTATTTCTGTGTACATATGAGGTGATTTGTTTGTTTCTTCATGCAGTGCCTTGCATATATTAATTCTGTATATACTGGTGAGGAGTTTGAGTGATGTATGGGTTTAATTTATGTGGTATGTCTTGATTCTTTCCTCCATTGCTCTCCTGTCTGCCTCCTTTCTTTCAATGTTGCTGTTACTGCGTCTCTTATTTCTAAACTTTCTCACTTGTGAAATGTCACAGATTGCCCAAAACTACCCATTCACCCACTTCCTGGCATCAAACTATTCTCTCATCCGCAAGGGGGCAGATGAGGCCAATCCTTTACCTTGAACCACCACCAGATACTTACACCAACTTTCTTCTGTGCTCATCAACCTCTCCAACCAAGGAATCAATCAACATGAATTTTGAATTACTGTAGGTTCCTTGAATCTTGTCAAACCTACATCAAAAGATCACTCACAGTTGCAAAAACCTCTCCAGCTCAATTCTTTCTAAGGTTGGATCAGTCATGGTTCATCAAGAGCGTTCCACAATAGTGGTAAGTAAATTGCTGTTCTATCATTTAGTCTAAATTCCATTGTTCTCATTTTATTTATTTGTTTCTAAAGTTAGTAGTTGTCCATTCAGTTCTGCCCAGTCACTCCATTGACCATAATATAGCCTGCAGAACTGTCATTAGTGTTGGTGTTTTCTTCCTTCTCTTACAATGTTTAGGTTGATCTTGTCTATTGTCTGCGTCTACTCATCTTTTTTTGCTATCTCTGGAAAATCAGCCTGGTCTAGGTTTCTCAGAAATCTTTAACATTTACACGGTTAAAAGCCAAAAAATTCTCACAGCTCAACCTTAATGGCTCACTCTTCTGAATCACCTGGACCAGGCGGAGAAGGCAACTTCAAGGCTCTTGCCCTCAAGTATCTCATGGAATCAACTCCTCTTCTCACCAAATCTAACTATTCAGTCTGGAAGAAGAAGATGGAGAGCTTTTTCAAAATGTGCGGCATTCATCATCTAATGAACTCAGGAGACCCTCTTGAGATAATTCACAACAACAATGAAACTGCCGGCTACCTCATGTCTAAGCTTGATCCTGCTACTCACACCAACATCATCACTCAAGAAAACAAGGACTTGTCCAAACTGATTTGGCTTGCAGCCAAGGATCACTTTGCCTCCAGTCAAGCTGCCAACAGGGCTAGGATGTTCTTCAATTTTTTGTACTTGAACTTTGACCAAAACAACATAGATGTTTTTGTTACCTCTGTAAAACTACACCTTGGAAAACTCAACAAAGTCGGCATAGATCTACCATTGGACATTCTGAGCTATCTTATCTTGTTCAAACTACCTGATTCTCTCAAATCAATAAGGTCCCAGATCATGCACTCAGGCACCAATCTAACTGTCACCCTAGTCCTTAACCACTTGGTACAGTCCAAAAACCAAGATTCCTCAGACACCTCCTCTGCGCTCTATCATCAAAACTATCAAGACCCCAACGTGCCAAAGTGCGAAAACAAAAGGCACAATCCCTTAGTTAAATAACACCCCCAGTCCTCATGCTGGGTAGAGTTTCCATATCTGCAACCCAAGAACCCTCCTAATAAAGCCAGAAGAGGCGCTAAAAAGAAGGAAGAAGCTCACTTATACTCATTTTTTTTGCGCTTTCAACCATGGAGGTCAACTAGAAAATAAGCAATTCATCTTGGACAGCCGCTGCTCAATCCACATGATCAAAGACAAGTATCTTTTCAGCAATCTATCCATTCAGTCTGGTGACAAAAAAATCAAAACTGGTAAGAAGGGGGATGGATTGGCAATCCTAGGATTAGGCACTGCTAAACTCTTCATAAAAGACAAAGTCATCCACCTTAAAAAATGCGCATGGGTTCCTGAAGCAACAGTAAACCTCATATCAATGGGTGCACTGCTGAAAAACAACTGCAGTCTTGTTGTTAACTCAAAAATCAACACCCCTACCTTTGCAGTAAAACTCAAAAACAAGCTCATCTTTGAAGGTACCATTTGAAACAACTTACTAGTTCTGGACCACATGCCCGCTTTCTCTGAAAAAAACTGCTATCTGAATAAAACTGAAATCTCCAATCTTCAAAAGAAACTTGGCCATGCCAGCCTTGGAAGGATGGAGAAAGATCTAGGGCTAAGTCTCAATCAAGAGATCAAGGAAAACTTTGAATTTGTAGCTTGCAAGAAATCCAAAATCACCAAATCCACCTTTGAGGACAAACAATTTCCCACAAACAGGGTCTTTGACAGACTCCACATGGAATTAATGGGGCCTCTCAACCCCATGAGCAAGTGTGGTATGAAATACTCTCTCACTGTTGTTGACAATAAATCCAGCTACCTTCCCAGCTTTCCCCTGCCCTCTAAGGATGCTACCTCTGTAATAATCATTTTCATGATTTACAAAAAAGCAAAGAGGCAGGGGCACCATCCAATTAAGGTTATAACCAAAAGCAGTGGCAAGTTTGTTAATGAATCCCTGTCAACGTACTTCAAGTCCAATTCAATCAATCATCTAATCAGTGAGCCATATCATTGCCAACACAACAGGAAGGCCAAACACGCCAACCAAAATATCATGGAATCCCTCAGATCTGTCTTTAGCAAGTCAGAAATTCCCAAAAGCTACTGGAATGTTGTCATTCAAAGCTTCTACTTTGCACTAAATAAAATCACAATGATTAAAGGAGAAAAAACCCCTGGGAACTGATTCACAAGCCCGGCATCCCTGCCAACTATCTCAAACCCCTTAGATCTCAGGACATTTATCTTCTCAGAAAATCCAAAATTCACTCAAAATTTTAAGATAAAGGCGCTGAAGGAACTCTAATTGGCTAAAATCCTTGGCTGCTATCCTACAAACTAATCTCAATGTCAGGAAAAATTATCAAAAAAAAACATGTAAAGTTCTTGAAGACCAATGACTTACCTCTAGAACCAATCAGTGATCTTTATGATTTAATCCCAAACGTTGCTGCTGCTGCTCTGTCTTAATCACCTCAAAATCCAGTAAATCAAATCTCAACATCTCCCAAAGAGATAAAAACTTCAATCATTAACTCACCTGCTTCCTCAGAAACTGAAACCAACAACTCTGATCAGACAATCCAGAACTCACTCTGTCCTCAGTTGAGAGAACAAGATATGCTCAAACACCCTTTTAGATAACGTAATGAAGTTCCCTCCAACATTCATGAGGCTCTCAAAAGCCCTCAATGGATTTCCTCCATTGACAAAGAGCTGAATACAGCGGAGGACCTAGAAGTCTGAGAAGAAGCAAAAAAATCCAAGGTAACCAACCCCATGGAAACAACATGGAAATTTCAATGCAAGCAAAACCTGCACACTGGCACTGTCACTCTCAAGCCCAGGGTCTGCGTTCAGGGTTTTAATCAAAGGCACGGCATTGAATACCTGGATAAATTTGCATCCACTGGAAAAATTGCCTCCCTTTGAGCTCTCCTAGCCTACTCAGTAGATAAGCAACTACCTATCCTAAAATTTGACGTGAAAGGCGCCTTCCTCCACGCTCCTCTTGACAAGAACGTCTACATCAAAACACCTGTTGGATCCAAGAGATCTTGCAAATTTTTGAAGCTAAAGAAATCTCTATATGGCTTAAAACAAGCACCTCTCAACTGGTATAAAACACTAGTTTGTTGGATCAAGAGCAAAGGTTTCAAGGAAAGCCACTTGGACCCCTGTTTGTATCTCCACAATGAATCTGTCACCAGCCTATTATTACATGTTGACAATCTTGTGGTTGTAGGCAATGTCAAGCAATTCAAAGCAGCCTTCCTTGAGAAATTCCAAGATTCCTCCGCCCAAAATGTCAACACACTTCTAGGAATGAAAGTCAACTGTGGCAGAAAATTCATCAGTTTGTCACTTTCCAATCACATCAAAAAAGGCTTGGAAGAATTGAAACTAACCAATGCCAAACCCTGTACTCCTTTTCTGCATCTGATGCCGGCAACCAACAAAGAAATCAAAAAATTCAAAGAGCTCAATATCAATTATTGATCCCGTATTGGCCGACTAAATTTCATTGCCAACATTGCTAGACCTGACATTTTCTTAGCCATTTCCAGCTTGAAAAGATTCTCCAAACCTCCCCGTATCAGACATTGGAAGGGAGTTTTCCACATCTGGTAATACCTACTGAACACCATAGACTTCAAACTTTTCATCAGAAGCAAGTCAGCTGCCAAAAATTTGGTCATTTATAGCGATGCCACCTGGGGAGACAACCCTGATACCTGCTTGTTGCAATCTGGGCTCTTATGCCTTTTCAAGGGCAGTCCCATCTATTGGACCAGCCAGGGCCAATGCAGCATAGCCCACTCATTTACTGAATCCAATTGTAACTCACTCTCAACTGGTCATTGCAAAGGGAAATGGCTTCACCATCTTCTAAAAAAAATATGGAAAAAGCCTTTGGATCCACTGGTACATCTCATAGACAACAAGGGTCTCAAAGACAAGCTCAAAAAATTTGGAACAAAGTCTCATGCAAAACACATTGACATCAAACTCAAAAGTCTTTGGCACAACCTAAAAAATGTTACAATCAAGGTGAAACTAATTATCTTGCAAGAAATGCTGGATGATGCGCTAAAAAAAGCTGCCAGCAACACAGCTTTCAAACAGCTGGCAGAGTATGTCAACTCATGAAGTCTCTTGATGTAGATTTGAGCGGGCGTGTTGATTCTTTCCTCCATTTCTCTCCTGTCTGCCTCCTTTCTTTCACTGTTACTGTTACTGCGTCTCTTCTTTCTAAACTGTCTCACTTGTGATTTGTCACGGATTGCCCAAAAATACCTGGTCACCCGCTCCCTGGCATCAAACTATTCTCTCACCCGCAAGGGGGCAGATGAGACCAATCCTTTACCTTGAACCACCACCAGCTACTTACACCAACTTTCTTCTGCGCTCATCAAACTCTCCAACCAAGGACTCAATCACCATGCATTTTGAATTACTGTAGGTTCCTTGAATCTTGTCAACTCTACATCAAAAGATCACTCATAGTTTCAAACACCTCTCCAGATCAATTCTTGCTCAGGTCAGATCAGTCACGGGTCATCAAGGGAGTTCCACAATATTGCTTAGTAAATGGCTTTTCTATCATTCAGTCTACATTCCATCGTTCTAATTTTCTTTGTTTATTTGTACAGTTAGTAGTTTCCCATTCAGTTCTTCCCAGTCACTCCATTGGCCATAATCCAGCCTGCAGAACTGTCATTAGTGTTGGTGTTTTCTTCCTTCTGTTACTATGTTTAGGCTGATCTTGTCTATTTTCTGCGTCTACTCATCTTTTTTTTCTATCTCTGGAAAATCAGCCTGGTCTGGGTTTCTCAGAAATCTTCAACTTTTACAGTATGTACTTGAATTATTCCGGAGTATGTCCATATGTTTTTTCACTGAGCTGTGAAACCTGGTTGGGCAGTATCTTCTAATCCATGAGAGATAGAGGGGTACTTTGGCTGGGTGACTATAGGTTATTTTTGGTTTAGAATCTATTTTTGAGGTTATTTTGAGGATTGGAGCATTACTTCTACCAGAAAAGTGAGTCTGATGGCTATAGGTTAGGTTTTGGTTCACTACAGCAGGGCCTTTCCCATGCCCTACTCTTAGACCCCCAGGCCTGTCTGCATCTGCCCAACACACCGGCATTTGAGTTTCCTCCCCGGATAGCCCTGCACAATTTTCCTATTCCTTCTTTCCCAAACCAGAAGTACCTGCAAACTCAACAATATATGCTTCGTTTTTTGATCTACTTCCTTAGAGGTGATTGCAGATCTGCAGCGCGCAAGTAAGATGCTGATCCTGGCTCCGTAGATGTGTTGATCCCACAGAAGCAGATTCTGAGCCCATCCAAATCTGATGCTGAGGGTGCAACCTGCAACAAAATTCCCAATCCCCAGGCTATAAAATGCCACCATATACCCCAAGCTTGAGTTTTGTCCCCAGAATTCTTCCCAAAACATCATCCTCCCCCACATCCCTCCCAGGCTACCACCTGTTGTCTATCCATCTGTCTAAACCCACTTCTTCATCAATCTTCCACCCATAATGCCACCTTTGTGTAGCTACTGTGCCCACCATGGGCCCATCTGCACCCTCATCCCTGGAAATTTTGCATGAAGCACTTGCAGCGCTGGCCGTTGGCATTGCTTTCTTGGTGAATTTATGCCCCATTACCCGCCTCTGCCTCAAACTTTCCCCCCAAAAAAAGCTTGTTGCAACTTTTTTGTGGTTTCCAGCAAAAAGTCAATCCCAGAGTAGTCATGGAATCCCCCTCTTGGATCAACCTCTTCTGGCCGGCCTTGTTCTCCCCCTTCACCTTCAACTTGCAAGAACAAAGAATCTTCCTCCCACCTCCACCAAGCAAGACCACTGCGGAGGGAGGAATTTGAAAACTCAGAGGAATGCCACATGGAGCACATCCGCATCAATCAAGCGGCCTTGGATCCATTAGTCAAGGAACTGTTTGGACCACAACCTCCTCCCACTCTGCCTTTTCCAGCCCCTGAAACAGCTCACCTGGAAGCCCTGTTTCAATCACGCTTCCCAAGGTCCTCACCAGAACTGGAGGACCAAACCAACACTCCACCGGCCTACAGCCAAAGCTGGCAATCTCCCAAGCGAGTGGTTATTTTTTACTTGCCTCCAGCCAAAAATTTCCCTCAGGATCCCCAAGATCATGTGCCTTGCAAACCAACTCTAGAAAATTGGTACCAATCCCAAGATGTCCCCAAAATCACTTCTGGGATGGCCCTTCTGGCAGTGTGCTTTGATCAATTTATCAATTGGTTGAGCATGCTAATCCAAGGGTTCCTTTCCATCCTTTGCATGCAAAACACCCTTTCCCGGGGAAACCTAATGGTGGTGTTCTGAAACTTGAACAAAGATACACAGGAGGAAATATTGGAGATGATGGAGACCAATTAGGTGTCTTCCCTCCCCTTTTACCTTGCCTTTCCTTTTCTCTTCCTTCTTTAAGTTATCTTCTCCTTTCCTGAATTCAAAGAAATAGAATTTTTTTCCATGCCCCTTCAAGCAAGATGAGAGCCCATTGCAAGAACATCCTCTGGCCTAAGTGAGTGAGTGAGAAAGAGGGTCCATTCCCCAGCTTCCTTCCCAGTACAAGAGCTGCGCGGCAATTAGAAATCCATAAGATAACCAGTTTTTTAGTTTGTGTCCTTGGGAGATTTTCCCGCATTTGAGATAGATTTTTGTACCCGTCTGCCTTATCAACCTGAGTTCCCAGAGAGGTACCTTTACTGCCCCAGAAGAACTGCCACCCAGTTCCCCCTACCCCTTTCTACAAACAAACAAAAAATGGACAACCAGCAGGCAAGCAAAACACAAGAGAGAGAAAAAAAATAAAGAGATGGAAACTCTGGGGTGTCTAGTTTTTCCAGCTGTTTAGGCCAGCTAGAACACATTCTCACCAAATCAGGAATTGACCACACCCAGCATTATACTCAAAATTCCACGCCAACCTTCCTATATTTTTTTTTATTTTTTATTATATATATATATATTTATGCTTTATCCTACCTTCTGTACTATCACACCACTCTTTTTCCTGCCTTCCTCTCATGGGACTTGTCCTTGCATAAAAATAACCAGCCTTGACACTGTTCCTGCAAATCTAAGTAGAAAATCTAAAACCAAATTCCAGAAATAATCCAAGGAAACAAAACAATAGAAAAGCAATAAGGAAACCAAAAATTTGGTGTTTCCAGTTGTTCCAGCTGTTTGGAACGGCTAGAGAACCCCCTCATCAAATCAAACTTAGACCCTCAACCCAGAGGTCTGAAACCTCCTAATCTTCAAGAGCAGCACCTTGCGCATGGGATTGTTGGAAGACAAAGAACCCAGCTCCACTTTTTTGGGATGTCACAAATATGCGCTTCCTTAATTGGAATTACTGTTTCCTCCTGCCTTCTCATCAAAAAAGGTGGACCCCCGCCCAAAGCCACCGCCCTGTGCATGAGAAGAGACCCATCCAATTCCTTGAGATGGTAACTCCCCCCTTCAAATTTTGATGTCACGCGGAAGGGCTTTTCCCACCAGTTGGAAAAAAGCTTCCCAAAAATGAGACTCCAGGCTCTAGTCGTACAGTGCGTAGAGAGAAATAATGGGACTGAATGACCTATAACAGTCCATTTACTTTCAGGCCTGTGTTCCAAGCTAGATCTATTGTTCTAAAAAAGGTGTGTACTTATATTTATTGATGGGATTGTTTATTTCAGCATCTGTAATTAAATTGTAAAAAAATTGAAATTTGAAAAATGATCTAATCATAATGTTTTTTAAAAAATCTCATAAAGCACAAAACTATCAAACAACACGCCAGAGGAGAAAAAAAATCAAAAAATTCCGTACCATTGATATTTTTGTTCTTGATAAGGGCATGAATGGAGATCAAAAGGAATGATTTTTATGAAAGAAATATAAATTTTGAGGTTTTCTCAAAATAATTCAAACCAACTTTGAATGATTTTTATTTTTGATGTTCTTGGTGAAATGGTGATGATAGTGTTGACATAGTTAGGCCATGCGTCATTGAAATTAATTGTAAATGCTTATTCAAGCTCTGTGGGCATCTGATGGTCATATTATTTTAGTCTTCCACTCTTTTTCAGCTTTGAGGTGCCTTGAGCTGTTTGAGCTTATATTGGTCTGTGGTTAAATTTGAGGTGTTCTGATTTTGATTTCTCCAGAATTGATTTGGACCATCAAAATTCTACCCTTTTCCAATAGAATGACCAAATTGGTCCTTTTGAAACAACATAATTCCCAAAGAGGACTAAAATTTAAAAAAAAGAACCCATGAGTCAGAATAATAATGAAGAATAAGATACAAAGAACTTATTTACCATCTTTGGTTTTGGGATTGATTGAGTAGTCTGACATCAAAATTAGAAAACCAAGTTGGGGGTGATGTGGAAATGGGTTGGATGGAGTGGAAGCCTGAAGATGGGATGGTCAACAGAAAGATTGCAAAAACTGGGGATTCATCTAAATTTTTTGAATTACCCAGGTTTGGTTGCTTTGAAAAACAGTCCCACAAAATTTTTCTAGCCACTGTACAGAAAAACCAATTCACCCTTCCGCAATGGCTCCCAGAGCTGATGGGAGCAGCGCTGGTCCCAGTAGCAGACAACCTTTTTGCAGATTTTCTTCAACATTTCTGTGCCTTTGAGCAGCATCTTTTTGCGCCCCAGTAGTTAATTGGTGTGTGCTTCCACAAGGTTTGAAGGGGTCTTGACCTTCCACCACTCATAGCCCAGGAATTTCTCCAGCTCAATGTCCACTGGAAGGATGGGGCGCTGCCCAAAAATCAGATTGTATGGAAAGTAGCATGTTGACTGCTTCACCAAGACCCAATCTGAAAAGAGAACAACCAGAAGGGTTTCTTTCCACTTCTTACTTTCTTTCCTGCAAGTTATTACCATGGAATCCTTGATTGGTTGATGTCCCTGCTTGATCATACCAGTGCCTTCTGGATAGTAATCCATCAAATGCCCAAACCGTTAACTGAAGCCTTGGGTCAACACCACCAGGCAAGCCCAGAACTCCACAAGTCCATCCACCATGACCAAATGGAGCAACCCTTACCACACAAACCAATCCTCCTCTAGGAACTGTGCAACCTTCTTGGCCAAAAAATTCAACAGAGGATCATGTGCCTCAAACCATCCAGACAAATTTTCCAGCGCAAAATCCATAGATGCAAATTTCCATGCCTTGATGTGGACTACTTTGGAGATACCCATCTTAACAGCATATAATTTCACATAGGGTTACCCATTTCCCCAGGCAGCCTCAAACTTTGCCCTCAACAAGCCTTTTAAAATTTTACACCATTCCCTGCACTGGGTGTACTACCCCTGGCCACCAGAACCTTACTTTTACCTTCCTCCATGTTTCAATCTCACCCCAATGGCCAAAGCCATCATTGAAAATCTCAGCACCAATTCATGGTCTATCCTCAATGTGGAAACCAGGAAAGGAACCAGAGCACTCCACCAACACAGCTGACCCTCTTGCAGGTAAACTTTGCCCAATAAACCACACTTGCAGTACCTTCTGGAAACCAGAGATCCTGCAGATAGGGGCAAAGAGTTGTGTACAGTCCAGAATTACAGAGAGGGAGCTGAACCTTTGCTCCCCCAACCCCCTCCCAAATAACAGTCCCAAATAACAGGGGCTTCCATTTTGAGAGGCTTGGCCCCCTCAAAAGGATCCTACCAAGGGTAATGCAACAGCATAATGGGTGTTGTGAATGGTTTACGCAGTACATGCACAATGAAAAAAGAAAAAAGCTGAGGAACACTACCCACCTGGTCATGGGAGTGTTCAGCAGTGCTGAAAAGTTGATTACTCAATCCAAAGCCTCTGCATCCACCAGAATTTCAAAGTGAACCCCCCATAGAAGGCTTTGAAGGCTCCTCACAATATTGGTGAACCAGCAAAATTCCAAACTTGGCTGTGAGTAGCAGATCTCTATTTCAGTGAAAGTAAAAGACTCATAGAGAACTGGCCAATCCTTCCTGTACTCCTCCTACATTGAAACACCCCCCACCCCAAACTTGCTTGAGTCAACCACCAGGGTTTTAATCAAGGTCCCGGAGCACAATTTTGAAACCAAAAATTTACTTGAGCTTCTGGAATGAACCTTTGCATCTGGGGGTCCAGTCCCATTTTTCTCCCTTCTGCATCAAAATCCTGAGCATACTTTCCAACTCTGCACAACTCTTGATAAACATGCAGAATTAGCTTCTCAATCCCAACAATTGAAGAATTTGTAGCACTGTTTGAAGGGTTGGCCACTCAAAAAACTTTTTCTGTTTCTTTTCAGAAATCCTCCTGTCATCAAAAGCCAACACGTGTCCCAAGACCTTGAGCACAGGGATGCAAACTGCTAACTTCTTTCCCAACACTGTGAGCCCCACTTCTTTGTGTTAAAATATGTATGCACTTATGCGTGTGCTACGTATAAGTGTAATCCAAATGGGATGCCCATATGGACCTTTCCGGCCCAGTGGACACTCACACGGACCAAACAGGCCTGTGTGGGTGTCACAGATTTGGGGAAACTGGCCTCAAAAAGCGTGAAGCAGGCCTATTGGGTACAAGGGCCCTAAAGGGCCCGGTGAGGTATATGGGCAAATACAGCCAGATGGGCTTGTATGGGCATGATTGGGCCCAAGGTTTATTTTGGACATACTTGGCCAGACGGACTGGCCCTCCAAAGTATGTTTTACTTGGTTTTTGGGCTTGGGGGGGCCCATTGGGGCTGCCGCCCATGTTGCGTCCCGCTTGGGGCTGCTGTTTTCGCTTATGGCCCGTTTATGGGGCCTGAAGGCCTGCGTGGGGCGGTTGTAGGGGGCAGGGGACTCAAAATGGAGCCCCCCCACCCCATTTGCGGCTGTTGAGACCATTGCAGCTGCCGCGGGGATGGAGGCCCTGGCTCCTCCCCCTCCCCTTGCTTGCCATTGCAAGGAGGAGGGGGAGGGCTGGCTGGATGGAACCAGCCAGCAACCGGTTTCAAGGAGCAACTGGTCATGGTGGGGGGGGTCTTGATCACGCCCCCACTGAAAGGGGTGGCTAGGCCGGTTGCATTGAGGCAACCCGCGGTGGGGGGGAATTGACCACCCCCTACCATCAAAGGGGCGCTCTTGCCCCCCCCTTTACCAAGGGGGAGGAGCGACGGGCTGGAGGGGACCTGACCACCCCCCAGCCCACCTACCATAGTGACGCCCTGGGGGTATTTACCCCCAGGGCCCCTGGTAGGGGGATTTGACCGCCCCCTCCAGGGATCTGTGAGAAAGAGGGGGGGGGGGGGACAGCATGTCCGCTGGTAACACCCTCCCCAAGTGTGTCTGAGACTGGACCCAGGTGTGTCCTGGGTCCCTCCTGGCAATTTGTATGGCCAGGGGCTGGTTGCATGAGGCAACCAGCCAGCCTGTGAGGTGAAAACCAACCAGGGATTGAACAGCAAAGGGGCTGGTTCAGCCCTGTAACAGTGGAAACACCAGAAATAACTGGAATAGGCTGGTTGTAAGGGTACAGGGACTGATGCCATGTGGGCTGATGTAGCCCAAACCAAGTAACAAGGCCTGTAGAGCATGTAGAGCTCTTTTGTGGCGGAAAATTTGCCTTTTGGCTTGTTGTATCATGGGCTCACAAGAGGCCAATCTTTTGTACTTAAGGAGCTCTTCTCCCTGCTGTTTTCCATCATCCATTCATCATCCAATTGACTTCATCACCAATATCATTCAACGTATTGCCCCATTGTGAGAGCCCATCAGAAATTCTGGACAAAAGGCGTCCAGCATTTCTTTTGCTTTAAATACTGCTCATTTTCCTCAGCTAATTGCTGGCCATAATTATAACAATTTGATCCAGAACAAGATCTCCTCCAATGTTTTTGCCTATTCCCAGACAAATCAATCAATTGTAGGAGCGTTGACCATGATTGTGCCTCCATAATCCATCTTTTGACCTTTTATTCCTGTGTTTTTGAAGAAAATATGGAACCCCTCCAGAAAATTTCCCTCAAGATCCAAGTCATCTGGGCCTGATAAACTGCCACCAAACTGGTTGCACCTTGGTGTAGCCCTGTCAGCTGCATCCTTCCAAGCCTGTATTGAATGCCATTAGTGGTTGCAATTAGCAGTGAATTTACCGCTGGTTGTAGCCAACCATTACATCCACCAGTCCATAAACCATGCTCCCTAAAATTGAATCCAAGAAATTTTCAACACATGGGGGAAACCCTGCATCCCAGACTTTAAAAGAATCAAGCTGCTGTAGATCATGAACAATTCTCAAAAACTTACTGTCTTGATTAAAAACTGAAAATATTGGGATAGAGTAGCTCAATTTCAACTTCTCATAGAGCCCCATCCTTACACGCTTGAAAATCTACACCAGGAAGGGTTCCCGGATAATCAATGGTATCAGAATTGGCCTAATCTGCCAAGGCATGTGCAGAACTGTTGGGATCAAATAGGGGTCACCTATCTCACCCTTCAGAAGTAACTTATCTTTGGGACTAAAGGCAAGGGCCTTCTCACAGAGCACAAGTAACAATTCCAGGAAGTCTTGTTCCTCCACACTGAAACAACCTGGCAGCCCAAACTCAAGAGCCACAATCCATTCCTCTGTGATCCATGCTTACCAAGTCACCCACCCCAAATTTTTCAAAGGTGTTTGCAAAGGATCCAAAGAACAAATGATTGGCTGAAGAGGCCCTTTAAGCCCCTGGAGAATTTGATCTTAAAAAGGAGAGACCTCCTGTGCCGCTTTTTTTTACATCTGGGCATTGCACCTTGCCATCTGCACGCAATCCTGCTGTAAGTCCTAGATATTACCAAACCAAAGCTTTTGCCTGTGCTCACAAGTGTGGCACAATGATAGGGTTTTCAAAATGAGGTACCTTCCAGAGATGCACACAGAGGAAAGGAACCTACTCCTGCCTTGTGAGCCCTCTGCAAGCCATCTTCCACCTGCTAATTGCTAGTCAACCATCCAAAAAAGGCTGGAGCTTTCCCTGTGGGTTACCCTTGGTAAAATAGGAAAAATAATCTGCGGGATGACCATCACAGTTCTCCGCTGCGCCCCAATTTCCTTTTTTCCAGTTTCCAGTCCCTGAACCCACTTCCCCTTCTGTAATTGCAAATTGTAGTTTTGAACCACCCGCTCAAAGGGTCTTCCACTGTCAGTGCCTCTGTGAACGCCTCAGAATCAAAGAAAATCTGCTACCAGAACACAAAAATGAATGGACACTCCAAGATAACATCTCCAAATTAGACCAAGAGGAAGGAAAAAAGTCTCTGGACCCTTTCAACCTCAACCTCCTCCTTGTCAACAACCCTGTCCACACAAAATTCCTTGCAACTCAACTCCTGGATTCCCATTGGGAACATCTGCCAAACCAAACCCAAATCATCAACTAGCTTTGAAGGAAAAAGGTTCACCATTGACCTGCTTTCCATGATTGCCCACACCTTCCTTCCTGCTATCTTCATTGGGAAATAAGCAAGCAAGATAAAGACTGAGTTTTACCAGAATAATACTCAATCTTCCTTTTCCTCCATCATTTTCACCTGCTGAAACATGAAAGGGGTCCTCCCCTGAGTGATATATCACAGAGTCTGGAACATTCCATAAAAAACAAAAGGAAAGACCACCACCAATTCCCGTAAGGTCAAGGGTATTGGGGATTTGTTGCCCATCACCCTCTGCGCAATATCCAGGGCCTTCTTTTTCCCTTCAGAATTTTTTGGTAGCCCTTCTGCAACCAGGCCACACGCACTATTTTTGGGGACAAAGCTGATGAGTGTTCCTTTGCATCCACATCAATCTTTTGTGCAACAAACATTTGTTGATTATTTTTCTTGGTTCCTTATTTTTATCTATTTCTCTTTTGGTTCACTTTCTCATACTCTGATTGCTAGCTGCTTAATGTTCATACTACGTAGTTTCACAGTGTTATCTCATAGCTACTGTAGTTTCTCTTTCTGCTTAGTTCTTTCAACTTCACTGCCTGTACTCCTGTTACTTAACTGTCACCTATCCAGTCCAACCACCAGAAATACAACAGACCCCCCTTGGAATCTTGACATCTAATATCATCCATTCACTTCCCTAGTTCAACTTGTCATAGGATCTCAACCAATCACTTGAAAGTAAGGATGTTTCAACTCAACCAAAGACAACAATCAACCGTATAGAAAAAAATTAGTTAGTTACAAGTTCTTCAACTAATCCTCAGTATTTACAGAGGTTTCCTACATCAACCAGAAAAATTTCATGGATTCTATTGGATAGCTATTTAGCTGTTTGTGCACATAGCTCTACTTAGTCTATTTAGAGGGCATAATCCTGCCTTTAGAACTGCGTTTGCCTGTTGGTATTTCTGAGACTCTTTTAAAACATTTCTTCTTCCTTCATTGAAGTGTATCTTGTGATCTTTCTCATCCTTTTTGTGTTCCTTATGAAATAACATCTGGGTCTAGGTTTTTGATTACTTCAAATATTTCACACGGTTTAAAGCCAAAATGGCCTCATCCTGCTACTGGAATGGACCAACAAACAATTTCTCCTTGATCTAGAAGCAACAGCAACTTTAAGGCACTGGCACTTAAATTTTTCATGGAATCTACACCACTCCCAACCAAAACAAATTATTTGATCTATAAGAAGAAGATGGAGAGACTTTTGAGCATGTGTGGCATCCTTTCTCTCATGAATTATTAAAATCCACTCAAGGAGATTCCTGAAAAAGAAAAGACTGAGGCTTATATCATGTCTAAGCTGGATTCTTCCACCAACACCAACATAATAACAGCTGACAACAAGAACTCACCCAAGCTCATTTGGCTTGCCTCCAATCAAGCTGAAAATTGAGCAAAAATGTTCTTCAACTTTCTGTACTTAGGATAAGATCAAAACAACATCAATTCCTTTTTCACTTCAGTGAAACTACATCTTGGGAAACTTGATGAAGTTGGGATTGATCTACCTAGCAATATTTTAAGATACTTGATTCTTTTAAAACTACCCAAATCTCTGAAAGGAATGATATTACAGATTATGCACTCTGGTGTTGATCTGAAAGTGGCTTTTGTTTTGAGCCATTTAATTCAAAATAAAAATGAAGTTCAATCCAAATCCAAGGAAGCATTGGAAACCAACTCTGCCCTTTTAAATCACAACTGGCTGGATCCTGACTACCCTCGCTGTCAAAACGGTAAAAATCATCCCGCTGTCAAAAATCATTATGCTTCTAACTGCTGGGAAGAATTTATGGATCTCAAACCCAAGAAATTACCAAATAAGTCAAATTGAGGAGCTAAGAAAAAGTCACAAGAGTTGCACTATTACTCCTTCTTCTGTGGACTGAGTCAGCTGAACAAGGCTTGCAACAACCAAAACATCCTTGATAGTGGTTGTTCCATTCATATGATCAAGGATTGCTCCTCATTTTCTTTAATAACAGATCAATCTGGAAACAAAATAATCAAAACTTGGAAAAAGGGTGATGGAATAACCATAAAAGGGCTTGGAAACACTAACTTGAACTTAGGAAAAAAAAATAAATCTAGAAAACACTGCCTGGGTCCCTGATGCAACCATTAATCTGATTTCAATGGATGCCTTTACCAGCCAAGGATGCAGGCCAAATTTTAATAGCAAATCCAACCCACCTACCTTCTTGCTAAAGAAAAAGAGAGTAACCATTATTGGTGGGATAATTGAAAATAATTTCCTAATTATCAACTTACCACTCTGGTTGGAAGACAAGAGTGTTTCATAAATCTTGAAAAGCTTTGAAAACTCCATCAAACTCTTGGCCATGGAAGTCTGGAGAGGATGGAAAAACACCTCAGAAATGGCATTGAAAAAGAAACTCTCTCCGCTTTCAAATGCTTAGCCTGTAAGAAAGGAAAAATTCCTAAGTCTTCCTTCAAACAGGATCAAGGACAAGCTGAACAAGTCTTTTATTGTTTGCATTTAGACCTAATTGGTCCGCTTAATCTGCAAAGCAAAGGTGGCATGAGATATGCACTTACCGTAGTCAATACCAAATCTGGGTACCTCTCTGCCTTCCCTCTTCCAAGGAAAGATGCAGCTGCCAAAACAATCATCTTTTCCATTGAGAATGAAGCAAAGAAGAAGAACAGATTTCCCATCAAAGTTGTTTCAGATGGAGGTGGGGAATTTGTGAACAAGAATCTTGCCTCCTTTTTCAAATCATAAGCAATACACCACCTAATTAGTGAATCCTATCACTCTCAGCACAACAGAAAAGTGGAACAAGCAAATCAAAACATTATGGAATCCTTAAGATCAGTATTCAGTTCATCCTCCATTCCCAAAAGCCACTGGAATGTGATGATCCAAAGCTTCTGTCTTGCGCTGAACCAACTTCCCCAAGAAGCTGGAATAAAAAACCCCTGGGAACTGATGCATGGTATGATTCTGCCAAAGGAATATTTAAAAACGGTTGGAAAATCCTGTATCTACTTGCTGAATGACACCAAAATTGCCTCAAAACTAAGTGAAAAAGGGAAGGAAGGTGTGCTGTTAGGTTTAAACCCTTGACTGCTTTACTACAAGGTTCTGTCAAAGTCCAGTAAGATCATAAATTCCAATCATGTGCTCTTCCTGAAATATCAAGGGTCCAAGAAAATTATCCTCAATAGCGACTTAGAAGACAATATTGAGGTCAAAATGGGCACTTTGAGCAAAAGAGAACCAGAATTGGTAGACCAGGAACTGGAGTAAAGACCTTCTCACAATGTCAATCCAGACCTTCCTTTTGAGGATAATTCAATTCCCTCAGACTCTGAAAGCTTCAACTCATTGGTTGAAGAGAGGCTCCTTCCAAAACTTTTCAATCAAGATCAGCTGAAACCACCGGCGCAATATGGCTATCACCATACCAACTTACCCAAATCCATCCAAGAGGCACTCAAAATTTCCAAATGGACAGCGCCTATTGATAAAGAACTTGATACTTCTGAAGAACTGAGAGTGTTGGAAGATTCCAATGAATCCAAGGTTACTAATCCCCTCAACACCACTTGGGCCTTCTGCCGTAAAAAGGACCTTCAAACTGGCACCACCTCACTTAAAGCTTGGGTATGTGTACAAGGCTTTAATCAAAGCTATGGGGTGGATTACCTCAAGAATTTTGCTCCTACAGGTAAAATAGCTTCTCTCAGATCTCTACTCATCTACTCTTCCAATAAGAAACCTCCCTTCCTTCAATTCAATGTAAAAGGGGCCTTGGTACATGCGCCACTGGAGGAAAAGATCTACATTAAAACCCCCATCAGTTTGGATAGAAAAGCAAAGTATCTCAAGCTTATCAAGTCACTTCAAGGTCTCAAACAAGCTCCCCTCAATTGTTACAAAACCCTTAGTGAGTAGATTAAAATTGTTGGTTTTGAGGAGAGTGATTGTGACCTGTGTCTATATCATCATGAAGATGGGGTCACATCCTTATTCTTTATGTTAACAATTTAGTAGTGGTGGGAGAGGTGAACAAACTCAAGAATCTCCTTTTGGACAAATTCAAAGACTCTTTAGCTGATGAGGTGGAAAACTTTCTTGGGATAAAGGTTGATAAACATGAGAACTCAATCAGTCTATCCCTGCCAAATCACATTCTAAAGGGCCTTGAGGAGTTGAATGTGCTGATTGCCAAACTGCTCTCAAACCCGTGTCTCACTGGCTCTCATCTGTTACCAGCAACAGAAATTGAGATAGACCAATAGACCAATTCAAGAAAATAAATTATAACTTTTGATCAACTATAGGATGCCTAAACTTCATAGCCAATATAGCTTGTCCTGAGATCAGCTATGCTGTTTCAAACTTGGCAAGGTTTTTGGAAAATCCAGGAATCCACCATTGGAGGGAGGTTATTCAAGTTGGAGCTATTGGCTCAAAACACTAGATCACAAGCTAATATTCAGATCGAAGAGCAACTAAAACCACCTTTTCACATAAAGCAATGCAACATGTGGAGATGAAACTAACACCCGTCTCTCTCAAACTGGTTTCATTACCTAAATTAAGGGAAGTCATCTCTACTGGTAAAGCCAGAATCAGATATGTATTTCTCTTTCTTCCATCAAATTAAAGTGAAATGCACTCTTGGCAGTCATCTTGAAGCCAGATGGTTGAATCATCTTATCTTGGAAGTATGGCAAAATAATTTTGATCCTCCTTTGCATCTGATCAATAACAAAGCATTAAATGATAAAATAAAAAAAAATTGGAAATAATTCTCATGAAAAGTATATTGATATAAAAATGAAGAGCTTGAAAAATGAATGGAACAGCAAGCCAATTCAAATCAATCTAATCTCATCTCAAGACATGCTGGCCAATCCGCTGACCAAGGAAGAAGGTGGCATTTCTGTTTCTAGAATGGCTAAGGATGTTGACTCTGGACTTCAACTAATGATGATGAGTTAAGCAGGCGTGTTGATTATTTTTCTTGGTTTCTTATTTGTTATCTAGTTTTCTTTTGGTTCACTTTCTCTTACTCTGATTGCTAGCTGCTTAATGTGCATACTATGTAGTTTAACAGTGTTATCTCATAGCTACTGTAGTGTCTCTGTCTGCTTAGTTCTTTAAACTTCACTGCCTGTACTCCTGTTACTTAACTGTCACTTATCCAATCCAACCACAGCAAGTACAACAGACCCTGCTTGGAATCTTGAACTCCAATCTCTACCATTCACTTCCCTAGTTGAACTCTTCATAGGATCTCAACCCATCACTTTGAAGTAAGGATGTTTCAACTTAACAAAAGACAAAAATAAACTGTATAGAACAAAGGTAGGTAGTTGCAAGTTCTTCAACTCATCCTCAGTATTGACAGATGTTTCCTACATCAACCAGAAAAATTGTACAGATTCTATTGGATAGCTATTTAGCTTTTTGTGAATGTAGCTGTACTTAGTCTATTTAGAGGCCATAATCCTTCCTGTGGAAATAAGTTTGCCTGTTGGTATTTCTGAGACTCTTTTATCAGATTTCTTCTTCCTTCATTGAAGTGTCTCTTGTGATATTTTTCATCCTTTCTGTGTTCCTTATGAAACAAAAGCTGGGTTTGGGTTTTTTGATAAATTCAAATATTTCAAACCATTTTTTCTGTTGCCAAGGCCCTTAATTTGTCTTCCACTTGCAGAGAATGCAATGACAATGCCAAGCAACACTTGTGCTGTTTCCATTGTATCTTGGCCATGCGGTCAAAAATTGCTGCATGGGGTTGGGCTTATCCACTTTCCCATTGGGAACATGAAACCAATCCCAAACTGGCAAACCAATACTGCATCCAAGTCTTTTTTAAAATTTTTGAACCCCAATCTACAGTGACTATTGTCACTGCAGCAATAAAAGACTTGGGTTGAGAACATATTTGGAGGTGTTTTAGGAGGATGAAAGCCTTCCACCATGTGGGGTGGTGGGGCACACAGCAATTCAGTCAACAAATTCAAACAGATTCTCAGGTCCTTCAGGAGCTCTGTTATCTCACTCACTGGTGGAGCTTTTTCTGGTTTCTGCGTTGGAAATCTTTCATTTGTAGGTGGACCTGGAGCTGGCGCTTCTCCACAGCCCAGCGGATGATTGCCAAGTCAGGGAGGAGTGAAATTCTCCCATCCAAAAACTTCTTGACCAAGTTGTGGCTGTACAGATGCCTTTGCACCCAAACCAAGGTTTGAGGTCTGAGTCCACCCAGGAACACCTTCTTCATTGCACCCATCTGGCCCACAACCACCTTGTTCTTCAACAGATACAAGTAGATTCAATTTAAAGTTTCCATGTAATCCATGACCTCTGCTTGCACCCAAACTCCACCATGTGCGCTTGCCTCCAAGGCCACCCTCCTGATCCCGCAGCAGACAATTCTGAGCCCATCTGCATCCAATGCTGAGCACCAAAACTGAAAAAAAGTTCTCAATCCCAAGGCTATAGAATGCCACCAGAGAAGAGTGGAAGAAAAAGCAGAATAAAAAAAAAAGTGGAATGGAAAAAAAAAGTGGACTGGAAAAAAATGGGCTGAAAAAAAATCAGACTGAAACAAAGGGAGACTGAAAAAAAATAGAAAAAAGCAGACCAAATTGCATGCAAGAGATGAAGATAAGAAAATTTTGGTGAATGAATACAAAAAAAAGTATATCTATGCCAGGTGAGTTGTGGGAAGTTTTTCAATGTTTTCATATTATTTATATAGGTAATGAATGAGGAGTTTGATAGATAAAAATTTAAGAAGCTGAATATGGAAATAGTAAAACAATTATGAATCCAGGTTCCATAAAAGATAAATTACAATTTAGAGACACGCCCATATGGCTTTTCTGTTTCAAACAGGATCAAAAATTTGTAAGAATGAAAAATAAATATAAACTACTCTAAGATGAAATTTTATAATAGGGTTCACAGGATTTAGCAAATCTGCTATTAGCAACCTGCCATTTGTTTGACCAAACATGCCATTTTTAATTGTAGTTTTATGGAATATACATTAAACTAACTGGGTATTTAAAAATGATGGGATTCATAAAAATTAGATGTTTTAAAAACCAAATATGCTATTTTTTAATCATCCATAAAAATTTAAAAAGAACCATCCATACATCCACATCATATCTATGCACACATCCCAGCGTCATAAAACCATTGCATTGGAATTTCAGTATCAAGATTCTTCAAGAAGAAATCCTATTCATCCAATTTATGGCGATATTATCTTTTTGGGAAAGAAAAAAGCCTGTTGAGAAGGAATTTTAAATTTAGATGTTTGATTCAAGAACTTGAGCCAAGGACAGGGGGATGAGGATTACATCAGGAATTTACAGGATTTTGAAAATAGTGATAGAATTCCCTTCATTTATTTCAATCAAAATTCTTCTAATTCATGAATCCTTGTTACAAATATAGGTATTCTTAGTTCCAACAGAAAGGTCAAAATAATTTCAGTTTCTAATTATAGAGGTATTTTTTACTAGTAATAAAATTGCCTCAATTCAAAAGGAAATATTGTTTCTGGAAGGGGATTGGTTAGGTACTGGTTTTTAAGAAGAAGGGCTGAGTGAATTTAAATTTGAGGCTTGGAGGGGGAAAGGAGGATGGAGTAGACATCAGTGAGTTTGAATTTTCATGATTTAAAATGTAGTTTAAAAATTGGAGGTACAGGTTCAGCTAAATTTTTCTGGTTTCTCTGAAAGTTGATTTTTTGAGGACCGCTGAATTTTTAAGGGTACTGTTGAAGTATCAAGAGGAATTAGAAGTGGATTCTGTGGATTATTGACATGTTCTTGTGGATTATTTTTGGGATTTTTTGGTGCTCAATATTTATCAATTTTTAGAAAGGAACTAAGAGGGTGTTATTTTTCATCCATTAACTTATTAGGATATTTTCATAAATGTGAAATATTTTGAAGGGTATATTGGAGAATATGGGTTTACAGATGATGTTTTTAAAATACATATACACTCACGTGTGTGCTAAGTATAGGTTCAATCCTAATGGGATTCACAGACGGGCCTCTACGGCCCATGGGACAACCACACAGGCCTATGGGGATGTCACACATTTTTAGAAACTGGCTCCAAAACACATGAGATAACCCTATTGGTACATGGGCCTCAATGGGACTGGTGAAGCGTATGCGCAAACACAGCCAGACAGGCTTGTGTAAGCATTAATGGGCCCAAGGATCATTTTGGACATACTTGGCCAGCCAGGCTGGCCCCCCAAGGCTTTCATTTCTTGGTTTTGGGATGGGATGGCCCATTGGGGCTGTTGCCTGGGTTGTGGCCTGCTCAGGGCCACTGTTTCTCACCCATAGCCCGTTTAGGGGCCCAACGGCCCACACATGGCAGTTTTAGGGGGAAGAGGGACTCCAAATGGAGTCCCCCCACCCCAGTTGCAGCAGGAAGTTAGGGGATCCGGCTCCCTCCCCTCCCCTTGCTTGTCATTGCAAAGAGGCAAGGGGCAGGGAAGAAGGCTGGATGGTTAGAACAAGCCAGCAACCAGCCAGCGTGGGGGGAACTTCATCAACCTCCCACTTGATGGTCCGCCTGGAGAAAATCATGTCCCAGGCAACCAGCAGGGGATTTTAACACCCCTGATGGTCACCTAGGTAGGAAAGAGGGGGGGGGGGGGGTGCAGCATGTCTGTTGGTTACACCCCCCCCCCCCTGTGAGCTTGAAGCCGGACCCAGATGAGTTCTGGGTCCCACCTGGTCCATGTTAAGGGCCATTGGCTGGTTGCATGAGGCAACAAGCCCGGTAAGTGAGATCAAAGAGGTAACAGGGCTGGTTGTGAGGGACAAAAAGCCCAGGGATTGAACATTAAAGGGGCTGGTTCAGCCGTGTAAGGGTGAAAACACCAAAATTGACCAGAAAGGTCCATTCAAATGGGTTCAGGGAGCATTTAAATGTGTGCTAATACAGCCCAAACCAATTAAAAAGGCCTATAGAGCCTGTAGAGCCCTTTTGGGGCAGAAATTCTTTGTCAGCTTGCTACTATTGCATAGAAAGCTGCAAAATTAACAAAAATAACATAAAAATATAATAATAAAATTAACCTAAGAAGGAGTAGGAAAACCAACAATATTATTACAGAAATAGGATTTCCACCCAAAATTAGGTAGGGTCACTCACTGAACCCACCCTTGAAATCTAACTCCTTTTATTTTTAAATAATTAAGGAAAGAAAGACCAAAATACTACGGCTCCACTATTGAGCTTTTGGTCAATTAAATAGTTCACACCCATTTTCACGTATAGGTTTCACACCTAAAATTCAGTCAGAATTGAGGTTTTGTGTATATTTTAGAAGTTGAGGACAGAAATGTGTTTTGTCACAATTCCTGCACGCAGCAGCCGCAGCCAATGCACCCGCGCGCGGCTGAGATACAGCCCTGTCACTCTTTCAAGGTCGTGCACGCAGCCCCAGGCCTCTGACAAGTACGCAGCCGCGGGACTACGGGTTGAAAGAGTGACAGGCGGCCTGAGAGGCTTAGTTACCGCGTAAACATGCTACAACCCACACGGGAACATTCTACATATGTAATAAATGCTCCCGTGGATAGCAGATAGTCTGAAGTACATAATATTATATAAAAATACTTAAAGAACCCTTATACATATTTTTTATTAAATATAATTCAAAGTACCAAGAATTTCAAAAATAAGACAATGACAACTTCTAAAAATATATTAAAATACTTTAATATAATTTTATGGGAATTCCTAGACATCAATATCTTTGTGACATACTAAGAAAACTGATGATGTAACAATATTACATGAATTCCCATGACCTATAATTTCAAGTAATTATTTTAGTCAATCAACTGTAACTCAAAAATAAGGAGAAAAATAAATATCATGAATTTACTCCAGTTATTTAATACATAATGAGAAATCACCTAAAATCAGGACGTCCTTACAAATGTCTAGTTAAATAATTATTCAATTACTGGGAACATTTACTAAGGATAATTAATTAAATAATACATAAATGGGATAGATTAGTGTTATTCACACGTCCTAATATCTATTATTAAGGAGAATAATTCCCATACCCTAGGGAATTAGATGCTACACGTGCTATAGAACCAAGAACACATAACAGGCTACCACTAGTTACCCTGCGAGCCTTAGTGTCCGTCCCTTTCAGCCCCTGTACCCCTCAGAAGGACAATGTTGGGACTCCAAAATCTATAAATAAAGAGCTCTTTTGAGGATATTGATGGGGAGAGACCCAGTTATATTTATATCCAGAAACCGTGCCAAGGTAATCAAGTACTTATAAGAGATAATTAAGTGATTTATGGCTAATTCTGATCAATAATATCCATCCTCAACCTCTTTTCTCAATTAAAGCTGCTGAAAAACCTTATAACCCCAGTATACAGGTTTAACCCATCAGTGCACGTCTCAAACAGATAACCAAAGGATTTAATAATATACCAGTGAGTTTTATTATCCTTTCTCTGTTGTGGAAGCCTGGCTACAAGGACCCGCCACTCCACGGTGTATTTTATATACATATTATCTTTGGGTAATATATCCTTTAAACTAAAGAGCCCAAAGTAACCAGGACCTTTTGTTTTCATACTGAATTCTGTGAAGAGAGGTGTTAAAGATCCCCAATATACTTTTGGCCGCTCTATAAAAATACTTAATATTCAATTTATTCTTATTGAATTAAAACAATAAACCATAAACAAACCACTTAACCTTGCAAGAAGCTTAATCCAAATATTTTACGGATTTTTGCTGCATTTATTAAATAATATATTTATTATTTATTCTATCACCTCTGGTAGCTCAGGGATAGCAAGGGTCTTGGCATCCAGGAGGCTGACAATTGGGGGTCTGGCTGGGAAATATTCCATTTTATTATATTTAATACCTTGTACCAGACATTTCACAAAAAAATAAATCAAAGATAAATTTATCCGACTTTATAACCGTGATTTATCATTAAATTCTTTTGCAGTGGATTTAAAAACCAATGCAGAATGAATAATCTATTATTTGAATCTTTTAAAGATAAGAAAAGAAGAGTATATTAAAAATTATAAACCTACTGGTTGGAAAGCTTTAACTCAAGCTGAGCAACTTAATATCTCTTCTGCACATGAACACTTAGATAACCTCCTTGAGCAAGAAGATCTTGAAAGGCGTATCAACTTTCAGGCCCTATTCAGGAAACATAAAGCTTGGAAGAAATACCGTATAAATTACTTTTTAAAATATAAAAGTAAGTATACAACTTGTATTACCATATTATTTTTTTTTAAAAAAAACAATAATATTGATATATTTTATTAACCAATAAAATAAACTTTTTTATCAGTGAGCGCTCCTGTACCAGAAACCACCGCCACTGAAGTTGATTTATTGGACCAGGAAATCCCAGATATCTCTGGACGCCCTGAAAATATTGATTGGGCAGGTGAAGACCTCATTGGAACACACCAAGACCCCGTAGGATTGCCTACTAAGGATCAATTTGACTGCAATAAGGTCTTGGTACCTTTGAACATCAACTTAAGTGAGTTTTGAATAAAACGTATTTTTACGGATTTTTTTCTTTAAAATACTTATAAAAATATTATTCTAAAATGAATAGATGTAACACAAGAGCCTCAGGGAGAATTCCCTCCTATGGATATTTGCGAACAGCTCCCAGTAACCGTGAGACCACCAATAAGGACAACCATGAAGGGACTGGAACCCATGAATCAAATGTTGATGGACAACGCGCAGCACCAATTACTTCTTCCCTCTCCCAACCTAGAGCCGGAGAAGTTAGTAGAATCAAGCCACCCTCCTTTACAAAAAGATTACCTGCAGCCACCCCAGCAGAATCTGGCCAAGGAATCCGGGAACAAAGACTTAGTCAAAGAGCACATGAAATATTGGGAAGAATTCAAAGAAGCCCAAGCCAAGGAGGACGTGGTGCCTATGAAAAAGATAATCTCCCAGGAAAAATCCACCCAGATAGCTCTTCAGAAAATGATTCCAAGGAAAGAGGTAGAATCCTACGTAGAAAAGTAGAATCCTTGGGATCAATTAGCCCAACTGAAAGACAAAGGATTGGGAAAGAAGAGATCCTCTTCCCATCCCAAACCAAAGGGAAAGAAAGACTGGGATCAGATAATATCCCTAGCTCAAAAATGGAAAAAGGTTTAAAACAATTAGCTTCTAATTCTGAGCCAAAAAAAACCTCTGATGTAATTACTTCCTTTTCTAATGATATGCATCATAATTTCAAAGTTTATTGTGAAAATTTGGACGGTGTTTATACCCAAATGGATAAATTAACCTCAGTGGTAGCCAAATTGATCAATAACCAAACAAAGATGGTAGGAATGGAAGAAATCAAAGAACATACAGAACAGTTATTGGAGACAATTAATCAAGGTAGGATCAGACAGACTAAAACAATTGAGAATATGTTATCAGGAATCCAAGAAGATTTTAGTATGTCTTTCCACCCCTTAAAAGAAGAACTGGTAACCACTACTAACAGCTCTATTCTATCCCTTATTTAAAAATTGGATGTGCTTAATAACAAAGTGGACCTGCAACTTAATCTGATCAAAAATGATCTTAGAGACTTGAAAGTCCATCTGACCAACCCCTTGGGGAGTACCACAGAGGAACCAAAACCTCCCAGACAAACCACTACTCCTTATGCACCACCCTCATTAGGAATGCATAGGAGGGACACCTGTAGGCCTAGTCCTACTCCTGAGATGGAGCATGCCCTCAAACTGTTACCCCCTATTTCTGAATTGCCCAAGTTCTCTGGTAAAGGAGAATACAATCATATAAATTTTATTAAATTTATTGACTACACTATTAACTCTTATGACCTACCAGAAGCTATAGCTGTAGTCAGGCTGCCCAGACTATTTGAAGGAGTAGCATTGGACTGGTTTATCAGTAAAAGAGAAGAAGTAGGATCCTTACCATGGAATTCTTGGAAACTTCTGATGAAAGAAAAATTTGTTTCTAGAATGTGGAAAAGAAAAATGATGAAAAATTTCGAAAATTCCTCATTTGACCACTCCAAGGATAAACCTCACAAATGGTGCTTGGAACAGAAGAAAAGGTTGGATTACTTCTATCCAGATGCTGATAAAGAGGAAGTAAATGAAAGACTCCTCAACCTGTGTCCTGGCAATCTTAACCATAGTGTAAGATGTAGGATGAGTATGGATGCTGACTTGCCAACTCTAATCAATGTGCTAGAGGAAGTGATAGACATGAATGGGTTAGAAAAGAAAGCCCCTTCCAGACCCAAAGAGAACTATAACATCAACAAAACCAGAGAACCACTTCCTCTGATGAATGTCTCTTATAATAACAAACCTAATGAGAATAGGGATAAAGAGAGGATGCCTGCAACTTGTTGGAATTGTAACAAGACTGGCCATATGAGACAAGACTTCCCATTATCAAAAAGGAAGATAGCAGTCTTGGAAGGAGAGCAGGAGGTTGAAGGGAATCAGAACTATGAAGATATAGCTGATACTGAAGTATCTCTTTCTGAATGTGAATTGATCCTGACCAACCCTGTTAATGTTATAGAAGGAGATATAGGCGCTTGGGTAGAAATCAATAACATCCATGGGGATTCTAGCTTGCCCCAATAATGGGATCCTACCACAATTCCTAGACATATTATGGATTTCAAACCATTAACCGTTAAACCTATGAGTGGGAAAAGTTATACCACTGGTCAAACTTGTTATGCAACAGCATTGTATAAAAACAGACCTATAAGGTTATTACTAGATAGTGCAGCCTTTTGCTCATGTGTCTGTGCTGAATTCTTAAACAAATGGGACCCCAATTGGAAAGAACACCTTCTGCCCGTCCCAAAAGCCAGGTTCAGCTCTTGAAACTCTACCATGAATGCTATTGGAGTATGGACTGCTCCTTTAATACTACCTCATACTAAAGGGTCTTTGAGGATACAAGTGGAATTTTTAGTATTGCTCAACGCACTATGTGACTACCTAATACTGGGTAATGATGCCTTATGTCTATATGGTATAGATGTGTTCAAGAGTAAAGGGAGATACTTCACAGTAGGAGGTAATTGGGACAAGAACTTTAAGATATGCACCATTCAGTCTAACTTCCCTTCCTCTACTTAACAAAAGCATTTAGAAGACTTTGACCAAGAATATTTCTCTCAAGCAGCTCTGAATATGAAACTTTCTGAGGAACAGAAGAAAGATATATTGAAAGTCTGCTTTGAGAATCAAAATGCTTTTTTTCCTAAAGATCATCCCATTGGTTATATTAAAGGACATGATATGGTATTGAAATTGACCATTAAGCCTCCTTATCCTCCAAACTTAAGAAGGCCAACCTATCCTTCTAGTCCTAATTCTAGAAAAGCTCTTGAGGAACATATCCAAGAACTAATAGACTTACAAGTATTAAGGAAAGTAGGGCATAATGAACAGGTGGATGTGACCACACCTGTAATCATAGCTTGGCATAATGACAAGTCAAGAATGGTAGGAGACTTCAGAATGCTCAACAATTATACTCAAGCAGATTATTATCCTATACCCTGGATTGATCATTCTCTGCATAACTTGTCCAAGGCCAAGTACATCACTACTATGGATATGCTTAAAGTTTTCCACCAGATACCAATAAGCCCTGAAAGCAGGAAGTTTATGAGAATAATCTGTAATTTGGGAATATATGAATATCTTAGGATGCCCTTTGGTATAAAGAATGCTCCATCACACTTCCAGAGAACAATGGATACAGTTTGAGGTACTTACATCAGACAAGGATGGATGATGGTATATATAGATGATGTTATTATATACTTGGATGATTAGGATACTCCTATTAACCAAGTAAGATTAGTACTCCAGAATATCTCCAGAGCAGGATTGAAGGTTTCCATGAAGAAATGCAACTTTGGCTACGGAGAATTGAAAGCCTTAGGACATATAGTCTCTGGTCTAACCCTAGCTACTGATCAAAATAAGATAGCTGCTGTCATGAATAGACCTATGCCTCAAGAAAAAACAGAGTTACTGTCTTTCATTAGTTTTTTCAGTTATTACAGACAATACATACCAAAGTTTTCTATGCTAACTAAGAGTCTGTATGAAGTATGCAACAACAACACTCTATTTGAAATGACTCATGACAGACTGAAAAACTATGAGGAATTAAAAATAGCTATGACTTCTACCCCTTTACTTATCCAACCAGATTACTCCAATCACTTCAAACTGTAAATTAACGCCTGCATGGAAGGGTTAGGAGCTGCTCTACATCAAGAAAGGATAGAAGAAGACAGACCAGTAGAGAAACCAGTACCCTTCATATCTAGACAGATCAAAGATACAGAGAAGAGATATGGGGCCAGTCAGTTGGAATGTTTGGAACTAGTATGGGCTTTAGAAAAGCTACACTATTACTTAGAAGGCACCACTATTCAAGTAATCAAGGAATGTAATGCTTTAAGAACTCTTATGAACATGAAAGCTCCCAGCAGACATATGCTCAGGTGGAAAATTGCTATACACCAGTATAGAGGTCAGATGACTATAGTGCATAAAGCTGGAGCTAAAAATCAGAATGCTGATAGTCTAAGTAGGAATGCTTTTCCTAATGACTATAAAAATCAAGCTTATGACCCTGAAGATCAAGATATTTTTCCTATCCTGAACATCAATCTTTTTGCATTGAATGCTCCAATTATGGGGATCCACTTATGTGAATTAGATACTGCTTTCTTCAACCTAGTAAGGGATAACTACTCTCCTGAAATCAAGCTGCTGATTACCATTATGGAATGTGAATCCCCAGAAGCAGCTCTGATAAATAGCCTACCTGCTTCATTACTTAAACCCTATAAAGCAGGAAGGTTTACCTTTTGGGATGGTCTCCTTTACTACAGACACCAACATTCCAGTGTATTGGTACTAAGAAACAAAAAACATATACAACATATACTCCAGGAATGCCATGACAACTGTTCATGAGGGCATCTATCCACAGAGAGAACTTTGGAGAATGTAAAAAAAACTGCTTGGTGGATAGACTGGAAAGAAATCACTACTAAATATGTTACTAGCTGTGAAACCTGCCAGAAATCTAATAAAACTACTGGAAAAAGGTTTGGACTCTTACAGAAAATCTCTGAACCTACAACCAGATGGGAAATTGTTAATATGGATTTTGTCACCGGCCTCCCCCCTGGAGGTACTCATTCATCTAACTCTGTCCTAGTTATAGTTGAAAGATATTCTAAGAAGGCAAAATTATTACCTAACCACAAAGAAGATAGTGCTATGGATGTAGCTTTACTATTCTGGAACAGGATCATAGCTGATGTGGGTATACCCAAGATTATAATCAGTGACAGAGACCCCAAATTCACCTCTGAGGTTTGGAGGAATATACATGATAAACTGGGTACTACTCTAGCATTTTCTACAGCATACCATCCCCAAACTGACGGATTAGCTGAAAGAATGATACAGACCCTAGAAGATATGTTAAGAAGGTTCTGTAGCTTTGGTCTAGAATACAAAAACTCTAATGGTTATTGCCATGATTGGGTAAGCCTACTCACAGCCCTAGAAATGGCTTATAACAGCAGTAAACATTCTACTACCAAAGAAGCTCCTTTCATACTAGAAAGAGGATGGATTCCAAAACTCGCTAAGAATAACTTAAACTATCACTTAGCCACTATTCATCCAACATCTCTTGACTTTAAGAAGATGATAGATTGGGAAAATAATCATGCTTGAAAATGTGTAGAAGAAGCAGTAGCATACAACAAACAAAGATGGGACAAATCACATAAAGAACCTGACTTTAAAATAGGAGATCAGATCTTGATATCTGCAACCAATTTCAACAATCTAGCAGGTAACAGAAAACTGAAACTAGCCTTTGTTGGACCATTTGTTATCAAGAAGATGCATGGAAAAAATGCTGTGGAAGTAATCTTGAGTGAAGAATTATCAAGGAAAAATCCAGTATTTACTGTTAGCCTAGTCAAACACTTTCAACCAAGAGAAGGCAGCAACCTCCCTCCAGCAATAATCCAAATAGAACCTGACCCTGCAAAAGAACAAGGGAATGTCAGCAGGATATTGAGAGACAAGAAAGAGAGAGTAAAGGGAAAAAGATGTTAGACTATACTTAGTAAGATACAAAGGAGAATCTGCAGACAAAGATGAATAGTTACCAGAAAATAAGATACCTGATGGACCAATACATCTCAGAAACTACAGGGCCAGCCAAAGGAACTGAAACACACATGAAGTTAATTTTCTCCCAACATCCTCCAGATTTTCTTTCAGATATGGCCATATCTTGGAGTGGGGAAATATCAGCTTGCTACTATTGCAGAGCAAGCTTCAAAAGTAACAAAAATAACATAGAATAAATAATAATACAATTCACCTAAGAAGGAGTAGGAAAAACATCAATATTATTACAGAAATGTAATTTCCACCCCAAATTAGGTAGGGTCACTCAATGACCCTACCCTTGAAATCCAACTCCTTATATTTTGAAATAATTAAGGAAAGAAAAACCAAAATACTACGGCTCCACTATTGAGCTTTTGGTCAATTAAATATTTCACACACATTGTCACGTATAGGCTTCACACCTAAAATTCATTCAGAATTGAGGTGTTGTGTATATTTTAGGAGTTACGGACGGAAATGTGTTTTGTCACAATTCCCGCATGCAGCCGCGGCAGCCAATGCACGCGCGCGCGGCTGAGATACAGCCTTGTCACTCTGTCAAGGTCATGTACACAGCCCTGGGCCTCTGACAAGTACGCAGCCGCGGGACTATGGGTTGACAGAGTGACAGGCGGCCTGAGAGGCTTAGTTACCGCGTAAACATGCTACAACCCACATGGGAACATTCTACATATGTAATACATGTTCCCGTGGATAGTAGATAGTGTAAAAGTACATAATATTATATAAAAATACATAAATAACCCTTATACACATTTTTTATTCAATATAATTCAAAGTACCAAGAATGTCTAAAATAAACAATGAAAACTTCTAAAAATATATTAAAATACTTTAATATACTTTTATGGGAATTCCTAGACATCAATATCTTTGTGAAATACTAAGAAAACTAATGATGTAACAATATTACATGAATTCCCATGACCTAAAATTTTAAGTAATTATTTTAGTCATTCAGCTGGAACTCAAAAATAAGGAGTAAAATAAATATTGTGAAATTACTCCAGTTATTTAATACATAATGAAAAATCACCTGACATCAGGATGTCCGTAGAAATGTCTATTTAAATAATTATTAAATTACTTGGAACATTTACTAAGGATAATTAATTAAATAATACACAAATGGGACAGATTAGTGTTATTCACAGGTCCTAATATCTATTATGAAGTAGAATAATTCCTATACCCTGGAAAATTAGATGCTACCCGTGCTATAGCACCAAGAAAACATGACAGGCTACCACTGGTTACCCTGCCAGCCTTAGTGTCCGTCCCTTTGAGCCCCTGTACCCCTCAGAAGGACAATGTTGGGACTGCAAAATCAATAAATGAAGAGCTCTTTTGAGGATATTGATGGGCAGAGACCCAGTTATATTTATATCCAGAAACCGTGCCAAGGGATAAAGTACTTATAAGAGATAAGTAAGTGATTTATGGCTAATTCTGATTAATAATATCCATCCTCAAACTCTTTTTTCAATTAAAGCTGCTGAAAAACCTTATAACCCCAGTATACAGGTTTAACCCATCAGTGCATGTCTCAAACAGATACCCAAAGGATTTAATAATATACCAGTTAGTTTAATTATCCTTTCTATGTTGTGGCAGCTTGGATACAAGGCCCTGCCACTCCACCGTGTATTTTATATACATATTATCTTTGGGTAAAATATCCTTTAAACTAAAGAGCCCAAAGGAACCAGGACTACATGTTTTCATACTGGAATCCCTGAAGAGAGGTGTTAAAGATACCCAATATAATTGTGTCCCGTCTATAAAAATATTTAATATTCAATTTATTCATATTGAATTAAAACAATAAACCATAACCAAACCACTTAACCTTGCAACAAGCTTAATCCAAATATTTTACGGATTTTTGCTGCATTTATTAAATAATATATTTATTATTTATTCTATCACCTCTGGTAGCTAAAGGATAGCAAGGGTCTTGGCATCCAGGAGGCTGACATTCTTCCTTTCCTATTGTTGTATCATGTGCCCACAAGAGGCCAATCTTTTGTACTTAAGGAGCCCTTCTACCTGCTGTTTTCCACCCCATCCATTTGACTTGATCCAATCAATTATTTGACATATCTCCACATTTAGAGAGCCCATTAGACTTTATATACACAAGGTTTCCAGAATTACTTTTGCTTTAATTACTTCTCCTCCTGCCACTAAGCTAATTTCTGGCCATAATATTCACAGATGTTGCAAATTTTGGATTTTAATAGAGGAATTTCATTTATTGTCTTGATTATGTCTGAAAAATAAGGGTTCAGGGAGAAATATTCAGAAACATGAAACAGACCCCTAAAAATAATTTTTTTATGAATAATTGAGACATTTCAAGCCGCAAAGATTATTTTTGGTTTTCATTCATTACAGAAGATTTCTTGGAGTTGTTTGATTTGGTTGAAAGTTTTAAGATCTCTGATTCAATTCTGGAATTTCTGTTGTTGGAAAAAGAAAGTTCTTTCCAGGGGCACATGAAAGCAGAAGAAGATGTTTTTATTCCTTTTTGCTTAACTCTTTATTCATTAAGACTATTAGTGATTTTGTTTTGAGTAAAAGGGATCCCATGCCTCCTAGATAAGTTTTTAGCATGTTCAGGCGTCAAAATAAGAAAATATATTTTCTTGGTGATACCTCAAGTATCTTTTGAACATAAAACTGTTGAATTTCAGTTTCAAAATAAAGGAAGTGTGTTTTGTTTCAAACAAATCATGTTGAAGGAAATATGAAAGGTGATAAGATTGATCAATAAAAATTTATACCTAATAGGGGGTATCAAAGTTAACCAAACCCGCCATTTTTTAATGGCGGGTTTCAACCCAAATCCGTCATTTCAAACCTGCCATTAAAAATCAAAAAAACACACTTATTTCAGATCAGACGTGTCAAAGTTAACCTGAAATAAGTGGGTTTTTTCAAATAAAGTATATAAATGCTTCCACCACCTGTCCGCGTCATAAACCCCTGTCTTCCGACCTCCTTCTACCTCCAACCTCATTGGAAAATTTTTTACCCTCACCCTCATCATAAAATTGATTGACCACTCTCATCACTTTATCGCTCTCATCACTTGATCAATCTCATCCACTTCATCGCTCTCAAAACTTCATCACTCTCATCACTTAACCGCTCTCATCACTTGATCACTTTCATCCACTTTATTGCTCTCAAAACTTCACCACTCTCATCACTTGTGTAGCCCTTACTCATTCAAATGGCCCCTCAGCGAACCTCCCCCCGCAAGTCCAACACACCCAAGAGAACATTGCCAAGGAACTCCACAACAAACAATCCTCCCCCATCAGCTTCCAAGGGCTCAAGTCAGCTCAAGAGAGCTGATCCTATCATCCTGGTAAACTGGCTGAAAATTCCCTCCAACTACAATGCCTGCTTTGGATCCAACAACAAAACACGTGTTGGCCAACCTCAATCCTCTAAGGTCAATGGTTATCTCCTGATGGCTAATGAACTCAAGAACAAAACAAAAGGTAGGCTGGATCTGTCATCCAAACAGATGAGGGAGCGGTTCAAAAACTATTGAGCCAAGTACAAAAAGGCCCACTCCATGTCTATCTCCACTGGCTTTGGTATCACCAACTTGGACAAAGCCAAAGGAATCAACTCGGTGGTTGATAAGTTGGACTCCATTTGTCCTTTTTATATTCAAATGGATGAAATCTTCGGAAAGAAGGCCAACATCACCCCCCTAGCTGCTTTTGATGCCCAACAATACGATTCCGTTGATGCCGAGGACTTGGCTGGGGATGCTCAGCCTACCAACGGGGACCTTGATGAAACCTTGGCCTTGGAGTGGCCCCCATCTGATGAAGAGGAGGATATTCAAACGCAATTGGCTTCAATCACTTCTACGTTGGTATTGATTGATCAGTCAATCCCAACCTTGGACCCCTCACTTCCTTCTTTTGATTGCTCTCTTCCTGGGGCAGAACAACTGGAGAACTTCCCAATGAGGAGGATGTTATTCCTGGATCACCGTTGCCATCAACATCTGCTCAAGTAAGGAAATAAATTGTTTTTGATTCTGTCTGGTTGCTCCTGACTGATTTACATTGTAAAAAAACAGGCTCATCCATTTTTGATTGGCCAAAAACTCAAGCCAATGGGGCCTCCCACATCGCCTTCAAATACTAGTGAGGACTTTCAGACCCAAACCTCCTCTGCCAAGGGTAAGCAAAAGGCCTCCAATTCCATCAATGTCAACCCCAAAAGTCATCAAAAGAGGAGAAACACTTCCAGTTTTTCGGGCTTTGAAGAAATCATGGAGAAGCGAGATTCATGTAAGTTGATTGATTCAATATCCTTGCTTTCAAAATCATGCTCATTGCCATTCCCCTCCAAAAAACAGTGAAATCACAAATTGAATCAGATAAACTTCAGTTTGAAAAGCAAAAGTGGGATTGTCAACTGGCCATGGATGGTCAAAAGCAGCAAGCTGAGACTTTGGCTAATCAACAAAAGTTGGATGCTGAGTGGAGGTTGAAACAAGCTGAGCTAGAGTTTCAAAAAGAGGAAAAGGAGAAGGATTGGAAGCAAGTGCAACTGGAAAAGGAGAGGGAACAATGGGAAAACAAAAAAAAGGATAAGGTATCAGTAGCTTTGGCTTGCATTGGCAGTGGTAGATTGGTAGAAGAAATACAGCAGATTACTCAAATGCTGGGCTTGTAAATATATTTGCATGGATGAAAGAAAAACAAATTATTTTTTACTACAACAAAGTTTGAGAGCATTCTTAACCCCACCAATATACAGATCTTTTTTGTTTTTATTGATATTTTTTTCTCTAGAGTAAATTTGGCCATTTTTCATGTCCCTACAAGTGCTCTGAGTTTGTGTATTAATTTGGAGTGACGTAGCCATTCTGGTATGGGTTGCTGTGTCCACAGCTGGAAAGGTACAGTGCTTGTACTTGTTAGCCGCCCAAACCATTTTGACTATACCTTTTTTCTTGAAATCAATTTCAAAGCCAAGGTCAGGAAAAACAAATTGACTTTCCGAAACTTGATATTCATGCGTATCTTCAATAAGTTGACCATTCAATTTTTTGGTTGGGACCACAAGTAAAAAGGAATAGCCAGAGATGTTGCCTTTGTCAATACAAGGAGAATTGTAAAAAGAATCCAAGGGGAAAGTGAGGTGTGGGGAGCAATCAAAAGGTGTAGGCTTGGAACCAAATTCCAACGAAGAGAAAGAGGGGATGTTGCTGTCCTTCATGGTATCATGGTTTGATTCAAAGGCAAGTTTGGCCAAACTACAAAACATTTGTCCTAAAATTTGGGATACTTTGTCCGCCTTCAGGTTGAGGAAAGCATACTCTTGAGGAGAAGATCTAATGGATGATTTCTTCACATAAAGTCCGAATAACTCCAAAGGGTTCATCAATTTTTGCCAACCAATTGCCAACATTTTTCCACCCCAAGATCTTGAGGGACCAACCGGGTTGACAAATTTTTTTGAACAGTGAAGGAATGTTGTCACAAAGTGTATATCTTTCTTATCTTTCTCAGATAGTCAATCCAAAGGCACACAATCAATGACGGCAATCAGAGCATGGTGATCAGATTGGTTGAGAACAATAACTTTTCCATGGTGGAAGAAGTGGAAAGCCCCAATTGTCTGTTTTGCTTGCTTAAATTCTTCCTGGGTGGGTTTTCAAGGGTTCTTTTTCTTTTCAGCCATGATAGCAGTGTACAGATCCAAAGGGCATAGCTTTTGTCTAAACCAGGCAAACTTTTCCTTGATCCAGTTGTCAGTCACTTCCAAAGAAATTCCCAAATACCTCATTTGAGCCCTCTTTTTTCTACCATTCCTCTGCTTGCCACCTCTCTTTATGTTTTTCATACCATCTCCTTCCATCTTTCTCCCTCCCAGGCACTTTCTGCACCCAAGGTGAGGATCAAGGTGAAATTTGAATGGTTGTATAACATTTTGAGTTTGGTAGGCAGTGAAGGAATTGATATAAAAAAAGGGGTTGGACAAACAAAAAGACCGGTCAAAAAAATAAAAAAAAAATGTCAGCAAAGTTCTCATTATCGGCAACAAACGGTGGGATTAAAAAAATAAAAAAGAGATGAAAATCAAAACCTGGCAGAGCTAGAAAACCTAAAAAAAAAAGAAACAAAAACAAAGAAAAAACAAAGGAAAGTCAGTTCCCTGTACCCTCCAAAAATCTGCATTGATTGGCCCAAACAATCGGCCAATTGATTGCAAATCAATTGGGCAATCAATTGCCAATTGATTGCTTGATCAATTGCAAATTGATTGAGCAATCGATTGCAAATCAATTGAGCAATCTATTTCCAATCAATTGCCCAATTGATTGCCAATTGATTGAGCAATTGATTTGCAATTGATCGAGCGATCAATTGGCAATCAATCGGGCAATTGATTGGCAATCAATTGAGCGATTGATTGTGAATTGATCAAGCAATCAATTCAAAATCGATGGCAGGAAGAAGATGAAGGGGAGGGGGGACTCACCAAGGGCAGAGGATGGACCAGAGGATGAGGAGGGGGAGGGGGACTGGGCTGGCTGGACCTGGGGGGGGTTCAAAGGGATGGTTATGGTAGGAGATCAGCCAGGTGAAAAAAGAGAAAGGTGATTCAATGAGGGGAGGGGACTCACCTTTGATGTTTGATGGAGGTTGGGTGGGAGGTAGGTATGTTGTTGGTGATGTGGATGTTGGTGAGGTTGGTAAAGAGTGAAGGTGGTGGTGTTTTGGTGAGGTTTTGAAGGTGGTGGTGATGAGTGAGGTGGTTTGGTGAGGAGGAGGCAGGGTTTGACCGGTGAGTGAGTAGGGTGAGGTTGAAGGGGTTGAGTGGTGAGGGGGAGGGGGGTGGCATTTGGTGAGTGGCAGGGTTTGAGGTGGAGGTGTTTTTGGATTCAAGTACACTAAAAAAAAAAAAAAAAAAAAAAAACTCAGCCTATGAATCTTGGGTGAACAACCAAAACCAAAAAAATACGGTGAAGGGAATTTTTACCAATTTAAAAATCAAAAATTACTCATCAAAGCAAGAAAGGGTGAGAGGAAGAATCCCCTCTCTCATAGAAGAAGATGAGGGAACAGATGAGACAGGTATGACTTGAGGCGGATCAGGAATATCATCTTGGAATATTTTGTCCCATTCATCTTTGATGTTGGCCAAAAGGTTGTGAAGGATTACACAAGTGATAATCCAGTTGATGAGGAACCTCATATCTTTGGAACATTGGAGCTAGTTTTGCATCTCCCGTAAGCTGGCCCATCTTCCTTTGAGAATTACTATGGCATGCTCAATCCAAACTTGTGATTGGGCAAGATGATAGTTAAAATTGGTTTTTACTTGATCATTGGACAAAACATTCTGGTATGCTGGAACTACATATTTCACACTAGCATAAGCCAAATCGGCCAGAAGGTATTGATCTTGGTCAAAGTAAATCTCTGGTTGTTGGGCAATCCCCATCCAATTGAAAACATATGAATCATGACAAGAACCTGGAAGGCCAGCATGGAGGGAGATGAACTTCTTGTTGTTATTGCAAACAAGTTGTAGTGCCACGGAGTATCTAAACAAAGAGATGGAACATATTTTGTCAGTGTGTGATCCAAAGTTTTATCATAGCAATTGGAAAAGAAATGAATCAATTGCCTTTTTTTACGATCAAAATAGTGGTTGCCATTTAGGTTGGGTTTTTGACTCAAGGGGATGGTGGTTCCATCAACAAAACCAATGCAACCAGGAAAGCCTTCTGTCTCCATTACTTGAGATATCTCCTTTCTTTCTTCTTTGGTTGGCCATGAAAGGACCAAGCGACGGAAAGATAGGATAGCAATCATGACTCTTTTGGTGTATAAGTCAATGCTTCCGTAACTGACTGAGAATAGATTTTCCAATCAATGGATTGCTGCTCCATTTCCATTTGACCCCAATCTACAAAGAGCAATGGTAATTTGGACGGCTGGATTGCGTTGAGGATTGCGAGAATTGTTCTGGAAGATGTGGTGGTCTTCAATCATTTCCAAAAGTTTCATGAAAGAAGGCAACAAAGTTTGGAACAGTTGCTGGAAGCTTAAGTCAGGGATGAGATGAAGCTTTTGCCTTTCATACATAGGGTTATGGAGAGTGTGTATTCTTGGAACCATGTATTGCTTTGCCAACAGAGAATTCAAAGCTAACCAAGTTGATTCCAAATTGGAGTCTGAATGGGAGTCAAACAGTAGCAAAAGTTCAGTCAGCTTTTTTTGCGTTTTCAACTTGCTGGCGGGATGTTTTATTGGACATGTTGAGAAAGGTGGTGAGTGATGTGGAGTGATGAGATGATGATGTGATTTGTGTGAAGATGGGTATGTGAAGGTATGTGAAAAACAATAGAGATGTGTGTGATGCAATGGAGATGGGACTGGTATGGATTTGCTGATGGGGATGGGTGTTTTTGATGTGATGGATGGTGGATGGATGATGATGCATAAATGGCGGGTTTAATGGCGTGTTTGATGATTGAAATCCGCCATTTTCATGAAACACGCCATTTTGAAATACACCAGTGAGGGGGTATGTGTATTTCAGAAACCCACCATTAAAAATGGCGGGTTTTGTCAAAAAAAAATTGCGGGTTTCTAATGGCGGGTTTGCTAACTTTGATACGCCCTAATGAAAACTTTTGGAATAGAAATTTGTGTTTTACTGTTATTTCATTTTTTCTATATATAATTCTAACAAAAATATGAAAATAAGAAGAAGTTGGCTATTCTGATTAATACAGTTAATAAATTCTGTGCACAGTGTTAAGTTGGGGGGGGGGTATGGGGGAGACCAAACCTTACCTGTAGCCATCAGACTCCATTTTCTAGGATAAATACAATATCAATCCAAAAATAAACTCATAAATGAACTCTAAACCAAATTAAACCATATTCACTTGGCCAAACAACCACCCTATCTCTCATTGCTTACAAGATTCAGAAAAAATCAACCATGGCCAGACCAGATCCCACCCAGGTATCAAAACCCAGTGAAATAGACATGGATATACCTTTTCCCCTCAATAAATATTTCATCCTGCTGGATTCCAAGACCCTTGATATCCTTTAGCTACCAGATGTTATGGAATAAATAATAAATATATTATTCAATAAATGCAGCAAAAATCTGTAAAATATTTGGATAAAGCTTATTGCAAAGTTGATAGGTTTGGTTATGATTGAATATTATTAATCAATATTAATAAATTGATTATTAAATGAATTAATAGAGGGACCACATTGATATTGGAGATCTTCAAAACCTCTCTTCAGGGAATTTGATTTGAAAAAACATATAACTGGTTACTTTGAAACCTTTAATTTATATACTTCAATGAGATATTTCCCAAAGATAATATATATATATAATATATGATGGAGTGGAAGGGCCTTAGAACCAAGCTGCCACTACAGAAAAAGGATAATAAAACTCACTGGTATATTATTGGATCCTTTAGGTACCTTTTTGGGATGTGTACTGTTGGGTTAAACCTGTTACTGGGGTTCCAAAGGTTGTTCAGCAGTTTAAATTGATAAAAAGAGTTTTGGGACGGATATTATTAATCAGAATAAAATCATAAATCAATTAATTATCTCTTATAAGTATTTGATTACCTTGGCATGGGTTCTGGATGTAAATATAACTGGGTCTCTTGGTATCAAAAAACTCAAAAGAGCTCTATATCTATAGCTTCTGGGTCCCAATTCTGTCCTTCTGAGGGATACAGGGGCTCAAGGGGACGGTTGCTAAGGCTAGCAGGGTAACAAGTGGTAGCCTGTCACGTGTTCTTGGTTCTGCAGCATGGGTAACTGTTCTTGGTTCTGTTGCACAGTTAAAATTTAATTCCACAGGATATGGGAATTGTTCTAACTTTTGATTGATGTTTTGACGTGTGAATAACACTAATATATCCACCTAATCATCATTTAATTAATTATCATTAGTAAATTCTCCCAGGATGTAAATAATTCTTCTTAGTAGACATTCCTACGGGTAATCTGATGTCAGATGGGTCCTCATTATGTATTAGATGATAGGAGTAAAATCATAATATTGATTGTGATCCTTATTTTCAAAATTCTGTTAATTTATTTGAAATAATTAATTCAAAATATAAGATATGGGAATATATCTAAAATTTTTACATAATGCGGTTTCTTAGTATTTCACGAACATATTGATGTCTTGAAGTTCTCACATTGTTATTTTTAAAGTATTTTAAGATATTTTACAAACTGTAGTTACCTTATTTTCGACATTTTTGGTATTTTATTATATTTTATAAACAATATGTAGAAAGTTTATTTAAGTATTTTTATATAATTTTATGTATTTTTAGACTATCTACTAACAACAGGTACATTTATTACATATGTAGTACGTCCCCGTCTTAGTTGTAGCACTTTTACGTTGTACCTGGGCTTCTCAAGCCTTCTTTCAATCTGTCATTCTGTAGTCCCACGGCTGAATACCTGTCAGATGCCTGGGCTGCATACACAGCTTGTCAGGGTATGCAGACAGGGTGGCAGTGCTACTGCTCAGCCACGCGTGGATGTGTTGGTTGCTGCGGCTGCTTGCAGGAATTGTGACAAATCACATTTCCGCCCATAACTCCTCTAAATAACAGAATTCTTGGATTCTAACACAAAATTTGCTGTGAAACCTATATGTGGGGTTTCATGTGAAATATTGAAATGGCCAAAATCCCAAGGCGGCGTCTCTTCCTAAATATTCATAAATTATTGAAAAATATAAGCAGTAGGAATTTGAGGTGGGTGTCAGTGAGTGACCCTACCTTAAATTTTATTTAGAATGATAATTTAAAATAATATTTTTAATATTGTTTATATTTTAATAAGATATTTTTTTATTGATGTTATTTTGTTACTTTTGAAGCTTGCTCTGCAATAGTAGCAAGGTGACCAAATTGAATTAACATCTTACCTCAGACCTGAAAAAAACATAAAACCAATCAAAGAAACAGAGGCTGTGCAAACAATACACAGAAGTAATATATGCAAGATGATGGATACTAAATTAAGGAACAAACAAAACACCAATCAACAAACCAGGGGCAGTGCAGCAAGTAAACCACCAAATTACCTCATCTGTATACACAGCAATATATGCAACATACTTCATGCACTTCCTAACCTCATGATATAAAGCACTTCCAATAATGCATATGCAGCTGGTGCACTCTTCCAAAATCCTATAAATAACATGTCATAATTAATTTAGGCCTGATCTGAGAACTATTTTAAGTCTCAAAGATGTTATAATTATGGCAAGCAATTAGCTTAGGCAAATGAGCATTATTTAAAGCAAAAGAAATGCTGGACACCTTGTTGCCATAATTGCTTGATGGGCTCTCACAAATGGGGAAACATGTTGGATGATATCATTGATGAATTTGATTGGATGATTAATGGATGATGGAAAACAGCAGGGAGAAGAGCTCCTTAAGTACAAAAGATTGGCCTCTTGTGAGCCCATGATACAACAAGCCAAAAGGCAAATTTTCCGTCCCAAAAGAGCTCTACAGGCTCTACAGGCCTTGTTACTTGGTTTGGGCTACATCACCCCACATGGCATCAGTCCCTGTACCCTTACAACCAGCCTATTCCAGTCCTTTCTGGTGTTTCCACCGTTATGGGGCTGAACCAGCCCCTGTGCTGTTCAATCCCTGGCCTTTTGTCTGTTACAACCAGCCCTGTTACTTATCTTAGCACTTGTACAGCCCTGGCCCCTCATATGGGCCAGGTGGGACCCAGGACTCACCTGAGTCCGACCAAAATCTCACCTGGGGGGGGTTTAACCCGTGGACATGCTGCCCCACCTCTTTCTCTCAAATCCCTGGAGAAGGCGGTCAAATCCCCCTACCAGGGGCCCTGGGGGTTGATACCCCCAGGGTTTTGCTACAGTAAGTGGGCTGGGGGGTGGTCAGGTCCCCTCCAGCCCGTTGCTCCTCCCCCTTGGTAAAGGGGGGGGGGGGGAAGAGCGCCCCTTCAATGGTGGAGGGGTGGTTGATTTCCCCCCACTGCCAGTCCCCTCAATGCAACTGGCCTGGCCACATCTTTTGGTGGGGGGGAAATCAAGTCCCCCCCCCAACATGACCTGTTTCCCCTTGCAACAGGTTTCTGGCTGGTTACAACCAGCCAGCCCTCCCGTTCCGCCTCACAATGGTGAGCAAGAGGAGGGGGAGGAGCCGGGACCACCAGCCCTGCAGCCGCCAACCAGCGCGGGCCGTTGAGCCCCATAGAGGGCCAAAGGCAAAAACAGCGTCCCCAAGCGGGCCGCAACACGGGCAGCGGCCTCAAGCGGGCCGCAGAATGGGCGGCGGCCCCAATGGGCCGCCCCAAGCCTGAAAACTAAGTAAAACATACTTTGGCCGGCCAGCCCATCTGGCCATGAATGTCCAAAATAAACCTTGGGCCCAATTACGCCCATCAAAGCCCATCTGGCTGTACTTGCCCATATCTCCCACCAGGCCCGTTAGGGCCCGTGTACAAATGAGCCTGTTTCACGCGTTTTGAGGCCAGTTTCCCCAAATTGGTGACATCAACACAGGCCCATATGGTCTGTGTGAGTGTCCAATTGGCCGGAGAGGCCCATATGTGCATCCCATTTGGATTAGACTTATATGTAGCCCATGCGTAAGTGCATACATATTTTAACACAACCCCTTAATCCTAAAAGGGGTGACATCAGTATATTAGTCACAAAGCCTTGATGATATTCCTATCTAAAGCCTTAGTCAAGATATCCACAATCATTGCTCCAGTGGGCATGTACCTCAACACAATCTCCTTGCATTTAACTGCATTGCAAATATAGTTATAGTGAACATGGATATGTTTTGTTCTTGAATGGAAAACTTGGTTTTGCGCCAATGCAATGGCACTCTGGTTATCAGAATATAACAACGCAAACCCTTGTGGTTCATTTATTTCCTCTAAGACTTATCTCAACAATTTTTCTTCCTGTGAAGCTGCTAAGTAACCTCTATACTCAGCCTCTGTTGATGAAAGACTTATTTCCAACACCTTCTTGGACATCCATGACACCAGATTCTTACCTAAGAAGAATAAAAAACACTTTTTGATTCCCTAGTGTTACCATCTGCCCAACTTCCATTGGAATAACCAACCAAATCAAAGTTTGCTGAATTTTTAAACAACAGTCCCAGACTGTGCGTTCCTTTAAGATACCTCATAACTCTCTTAAACACTGACCAATTCCTCATGCTTGGCTTCTCTTACTGTTTCAACAAGAAACCTATTGCAAAAGCAATATTGGGCCTTGTATACTTCCCCAAATAATTAAGCAATTCAATATCTGACCTGTAGTTGTTCCCAGATTGAACAAACTGCAGATACTCCTCATCTGTAGACTTCTCTAAACAAATGTTTGACTGCATGGGAGTACCAAGCTCCTTTGCATCCTCTAAGCCATATTGCTTAAGAAGAGCTCCCACATAATGGCTCTGGTCTAACTTCATACCATTCTTGCTCTTACTGATTTTCATTCTTAGCACCTGTTGCTCCAGACCAAGATCTTTTATCTTGAATTCCTTTCTGAGTGTCTCGACGGCTCTCTCTTTAACATTTCCAATAATGATAATGTCATTGAACCAAAGAAACACAATTGCATCCTTTATTAAAAAGAGACAAGGGTAGGCCTCAGACATCTTGAAACCAATCTGTATCAGTTTCTGACTCATGGTATTATACCACAATCTAGCTGCTTGCTTCAATCCATAAAGGGATCTACACAGCTTGAGCACATATTCCCCTTTATCTTCTGAAAGAAAACTTCTAACAAAGATTTTCTTCATGGTTTCTGGTTTAGTCTCTACTAATCATTCATGAAAACCATCAGGGATTGACATATAAACAGTCTCCTCCTCTCCAAGTTTTGCATTCAAGTATGCTGTTACAAAATCAGCATGTCCGATTTCATCTCCCATTTCCACTGCCAGAGAAATGATGTACCTGAAGATGAAAAGCCTTCCAGTTGGTGAGAAATTTTCTTGGTAATATATTCCTTCTCTCTGCTTGAAGCAATGTGCAACACATCTAGCTTTGAATCTTTTAAAAACTCCATTTGTGTCAAACTTCTTGTTTAACACCAATCTAGACCCCACAATGGTCTTTCCTTTTGGAACAGAATCCTGCTTAACCACTTCAAAGACACTATTATTTTCTAGAGAATCAAATTCCTCAAAAATAGCACTCTTCCAGTTGGCTCTCTCATCAGAATTCATAGCTTGCCCAAAGCTATTTGGGTTAACCCTGTTACCCATTTCTGAACTCAACTCCAGGACTTCATTGAGCATACACTGTTCCTGAAATGTATCTTCCTCATATCCTGCCGCAGCATAATGGGACTTCCATTTCCCATACCTATCAACTGGTACTCTAATCCTACCAATCCTTCTTACTGGAGGTGGAGGCTCATCAGGTTTCAAATTAAAGGACTCCCCTGAAGCGGGCACTGAACTCTCTGGTGGCACTTCTGCCATGTCTTCATCTTCTGGAATCACATGTTCCTCAGCCTTTGCTGGTGAAATAGGTGACAATACTATTTCTTGCTGTGACTTATTCACAACAACGTCTTCACTCCTTTTGAGTGGAAAGGTACTTTCATCAAATTTTACATCCCTACTATGGTTAACCTTTCTTGTCCCTGGACAATAGATCCTATAGAATTTACTTATAAAATCATAGCCTACAAGTGCCCCTGTTCTGGCTCTAGGGTCTAATTTTCTGACCATCTCATTATGGTGGACACTATAATACACCAAGCAACCAATTTTCCTTATGTGTGATGTTTTGGGGTACAACTTCCAAAGCTGATAATAAGGACTCATCCCATTAACACTTACAATGTTATGCAACCGACAGACTGTACACATCAACTCAGCCCATAAGAGCTTTGGTAGACCAGATTGAGACATAATAGTTCTGACCTTATCCAGTAAAGTCCTGTTCATTATCTCAAATATTCCATTATTTTGTGGAGTACTTGCAGTAGTGACTATATGAATGATACCATAATCTTTCAATAACCTCTCAAACTCTTTACTCAAAAATTCACCACCTCCATCAGTGATAAACCTCTTGATCTCCTTCATTAAACCATTCTTTTTCCAGACTTTGAAGATTACAGAAACCTCCTCTGTGGTCTGATCCTTAGATAAAATTGGTTTAACCCAAAATAATTAGTTGCAGTATCAACTAAATTGATGAAGTATCTTGCCCCACCAAGGGACTCTGGTGTAAATGGCCCTGCCCAATCAATGGAAAATTCCTCTCTAGGAACATCAGTGAAATCTCTACTCTTTGAGAACACATTTATAGTATTAGCCTCTAAGGTACAACTCTCACAGTTTCTGTCCTTTACCTCATGGCCACTTCTATTGTGAGCAACAGTGCTCAAAGCTGAGATTTTTAACAAACTTGCACAAAAAAGCTTGTTCCAAACCTTTCCACTAAGAACAGTTCCCCCATTCATATCAATAACAATCTTATCTTCTTTAAGATAAAAAATCAGGAAACCTTTTTTCCACAACACTCCAAGGGACACAAGGTTATAAGGAAACTCTGGTACATAGAACACTTTCTCAAAAGAAATTTTGTAATTCAAGTGATTTACAAGAATAACTTTTCCAATCCCTTTAATCTGAATTGTTCTGCCTTTCTGACCAATATTTACAACTCCATCATAATCACTAAGATTTGAAAACAAATTTGGTTTAAAAATCATGTGATCTGTACAACCAGAATCAATCAAAACAAGAACATCCTCCTTCAATCCTCCTGATAGGAAAGAAGCTTTATCAGTGACTGAGAAGTTCTCATCTTTGAGGTTAAGATTACTCAATTTTTAGTCAATCAAGTCCATTTCTTGATCCTCATCAATTTTGACTTTCTTGTTGGGGCCTTCTTTGCCAACAACCATTTCCATTGGACCATCAAACGCCACCATTGCAATGTTATCAATAGTGAGATTGACCTCCTTTTCATTCTCTTTGGACTTCTTCCTCTTCTTGACCTCCTTGCAATCCTTAGCATAATGCCCCTTATTCTGAAAATTATAGCATAAGACCTTGGACAAATCCTTTTTTGCCTTCTTGCAAGATTTTCCAGTCTTTCCAACAAGGGCTGTTCCACAACACCCTTCATCTTGACTTGAATATCATCCTGTTCAATCCTTTTCATCACATCCTCCTCCCCAGGAAGAAGATCCAATTGAGAAATAATTCTGACTAAAGAATCAAACTCCTTTGGTAGCTTTTGAAGGATTAAGAGTGACAAACACTCAGGATCCATGTTAAGTCCTGATGAATTAAACTTGGCTTTGCTAGACCTAGCCTCTGCAACAAACTGTTTACAATTTGAATATTGTAACTTAAAAAGTTTATAAAAAGCTATACCCTTCTGGTGAACAGAATCACCAGCATACTTGGACTTAAGCAACTTCCAAAGGATGCCGCCCCTCCTCCTCTCATCTTCCCTAAGAGTATTGGCAACCCATGTCACATGATTCTCATCAATATGCTTAAGGATGAGATGATAAGACTTTTTCTCCACTTCTGAACTTATCAAAGTGTCATCTGCATCCATTATCTCCCCACAACAGATTTTTTCCAGCTCACTATCCATAAGGACAGCCCAAGAATTATAATTCTGAATATTCAGAACTATCTTGGTGGAGCTGAAATCAGGGATATAGGACATCTTCTTGGAAAACTTTAAGTCTTTGAGGTTCTCCAGAGTCAGGTACAAGGGTCTAGATGGCTTGGAAGTAATGATGATGTTGGTACTGATAATGTGATATAATTATGGCCAGCAATTTGCTTAGGCAAATGAGCAGTATTTAAAGCAAAAGAAATGCTGGACACGTTGTGTCAATAATTGCTTGATGGGCTCTCACAAATGGTGTACACGTTGGATGATATCATTGATGAATTCAATTGGATGATGAATGGATGATGGAAAACAGCAGGGAGAAGAGCTCCTTAAGTACAAAAGATTGGCCTCTTGGGAGCCCATGATACAACAAGCCAAAAGGAAACTTTTCCATCCCAAAATAGCTCCACAGGCTCTACAGGCCTTGTTACTTGGTTTGGGCTACATCAGCCCACATGGCATCAGTCCCTGTACCCTTACAAGCAGCCTATTCCGGTCCTTTCTGGTGTTTCAACCGTTATGGGGCTGAACCAGCCCCTATGCTGTTGAATCCTTGGCTGGTTGTCTGTTACAAGCAGCCCTGTTACTTATCTGAGCACTTGTACAGCCCTGGCCCCTCATATGGGCCAGGTGGGACCCAGGACTCACCTGAGTCCAACCAAAATCTCACCTGGGGGGGGGGGGGTGTAACTGGCAGACATGCCCCCCCCCCTCTTTCTCTCAAATCCCTGGAGGGGGCAGTATAATCCCCCTACCAGGGGCTCTGGGGGATGATACCCCCAGGGCGTTGCTATGGTAAGTGGACTGGGGGGTTGGTCAGGTCCCTCCAGCCCGTTGCTCCTCCCCCTTGGTAAAGGGGGGGGGAGAGCGCCCCTTTGATGGTGGGGGGGGGGGGGATGCTCAATTCCCCTCCACCCCTGGTTGCCTCAATGCAACCAGCCTGGCCACCTCTTTTGGTGGGGGGGTGATCAAGTCCCCCTCACCATGACTTGTTGCCCCTTGCAACCAGTTGCTGGCTGGTTACAACCAGTCAGCCCTCCCCCTCCCCCTTGCGATGGGGAGCAAGGGGAGGGGGAGGAGCCAGGACCACCAGCCCCACGGCCTCCACCCAGCGCGGCAGCCGCAACAAAGGCCCCCTGCGGGCCGTTGGGCCCTATAGACAGGCCAAAGGCAAAAACAGCGGCCCCAAGCGGGCTGCGACATGGGCAGTGGCCCCAAGCGGGCCACAACATGGGCAGCGGCCCCAAGCAGGCCGCAACACGGGCAGCGGCCCCAAGCGGGGCGCAACGCGGGCAGCAGCCCCAACCGGGCTGCAACATGGGCAGCCGCCCCAACTCCAAAAACTAAGTAAAACATACTTTGGCGGGCCAGCCTGTCTGGCCAAGAATGTCCAAAATAGACCTTGCGCCCAATTACGCCCATTCAAGCCCATCTGACTGTACTTTCCCATATCCCCCACAGGGCCCATTAGGGCCCGTGTATCAATGAGCCTGTTTCACGCGTTTTGAGGCCAGTTTCCCCAAATCAGTGACATCCACACAGGCCTGTATGGTTGTTGTGAGTGTCCAATGGGCCGGAGAGGCCCATATGTGTATCCCATTTGGATTACCCTTATACGTAGTAAAAACATAAGTGCATATGCATTTTAACAAAAAAAACCAGCCATCAATTTTAAAAATAATATTGTGTGGAATTACTATAGTTTTAGAAGGGCAAGAAATTCAAAATCAGTGCAGTTTCCTACTACTCTAAAGGAGTAAAAGTAAAACTAAACTACAAATCAAGGAATGCCATAGAGATATTTTTTAAATTAATTAATTCATAAATCCCAGGGATTCTCTACAATTTGTTTCCCAAAAGTGGCTTTTCCCCTTCTTATTTGATTGATTATTACATATAAAATAAACAAAAAGGGTTGGTAGGATATTAGCCTGAAGAAATGAAATCAAAATGAAGAAGGAAGCAAGAAGAACCCTTAAAAGATACCTGAAGGTATTAAGGAACAACTGAAGGGAATGGAAGAGATTTCTAAGGAAGCTATATTTTCAATTATTAGGATGGAGAAAGCAATGTAAGAAAAATCAAAAAACCCAGTGGACCCCAAGAAGAGCTAAAGGAGTAACAATAAATTCTTTGAACTAAATGGAGATGAAAGACTTTATTTCACAGAAAAAGGAAAGGAAAGAAACCAGACAAAACTGTTGTGGATAGTGGCCAATGGAATGATAATAAAAGATGAGAGGATTTAGAGTTTAAGTGTTATGAAGATTTGGTATTTAGGAAAATAATAGGAAAAATTGGCTGAGACAATAGAATAATAGAGAAAAAGAATAGGAAAAAAGAATAGAGAAAAAGAATAAAGGAAATGAAGCATTGAAATCTCACCAAATGCAAGAGGACTATTATGAATAGTAGGTGGGCTTAGATGATTCTAGTGCTTGGAAGAGAATCATGTTAATCAGAGTAGCTAATAAGAATATAAAAGAAGAAATTAAAGAAGAAGAAGAAGAAGAAGAAGAAGAAGAAGAAGAAAGAAGAAGAAGAAGAAGAAGAAGAAGAAGAAGAAGAAGAAGAAGAAGAAGAAGAAGAAGAAGAAGAAGAAGAAGAAGAAGAAGAAGAAGAAGAAGAAGAAGAGAAGAAGAAGAAGAAGAAGAAGAAGAAGAAGAAGAAGAAGAAGAAGAAGGGAGGTCTTGATTCATGAGTAGGGGTGATGAGATAGTGTAGATTAGATGGAAGAAAAACTCCGGAAATCTGAATAACAGCAAGTGAGTTTATGGAGAATGGAACAGAGGAGATTTTTTCAGGTTTGTAAAATTTTATAAGCCTGGTGTATGCATCTTTTTTTTAGGAAGCTTTAGCCAGATTTCAACACCTCAGCTTGTTTAGTGAGATTGAAAACTGGAAAAGGTTGAAAAAATGCAGATTTGCTGTGGCTTCATGAGATTTCTGAGAAAATCTTTGAGAGAACATAATCTAAAATTCATGCTGAGGGAATCCAATTGACAAAAATCAAGCCCCAAAAAAATACTTCTTGGAAGAACCTGAACTTAATAAACAGTTGCTTGGTCTTTGTATTTGACCAAAATATTTTGATTTTTTCCATGAGCCCTTAGTTTTCAGGAAGAAACTTTTTTGTTTTGTGTTTTTCCAGCCACAGTTCTTCTTTCAAGATGAAAATCCTCTGAAATTTCTGCATTCCATCTGCCCCAGAATTCAGTTTGTATTCTGTTGAGGACATAGTTATTTTTGTTTTTTTCTTACTTGTCCATGTGATTGGACATCCTGTCCCAAAATATGTGGTTCAACTTTGAGACTTTCTATCATTCAGTTTTTTTCCCATGTTCCATCTAATTAGAAGATCAGTTTTTTCTTGGAATATTTGGGTGATAGTAGCAGTGAAAGATCCAAAATAAGGTAAAGATATCTACAGAAATTTATTACCTCATTCAAATGAGTGAGGCCTGGGTTTCTGTTCAATTGGGAGAGTATGGAGACGGCTGCTGAAAGATTGTGTCTGATTCTTCAGTAAAGGTAGTTTTGAATTCCTGTTTTCATAGGGTAGTTCATTCCTAGCACCTTGAAGGCCACAGTTTCTTTTGCTGATTCTGGAATTAGTCTTACACCCAAGGTAAGCCAAATCTATACAGCACAGAAGTTATTTGACTTGGGAAGATCTGGTCCCTTGGATTTCAAAGAAGGTTGGGAGAATTAGTGGGATTGTAATTTTCTAGAATTAGGTTCATAACAAGCCAGTTATCCAGATTGTGTGCAGATGATTCTGGCAAACAAGAGAGTAATGCTTCTTCAAAGCTATCAAAATTTCTGGCCACAACTAGATTTCTGATTTGGAAGAGCAGGCAGGAGGAATGGTCAGTATTGATAAAGAGGCAGGCATCCAAGTCTATCTACTGATAGTTCAGAGAATGAAGCCACCTGGTGGAGGCTCATGCCAATTGAGCAGGGATTGCCAAAGCCTGTACTAATATTTCTTCAGATATAGTTAGGGAATTTTTCTGCTATATTCCAATGGGTTTTCATTAAGATAACCTTGGAAAGTAGAGAATAAACAAAGGTTCTACTCACTTCAAATTTTCTGATGTTTAACATTATGTCCAGGGAATATGTTATAATAAGTAAGAGGGAAGGAAAATTTCCTGTGGGGGCAAAGGTTTCAAATAAATCAACACTGCTCTGCTGCAAAAATTCTTGGATAAAGAGCCTGGAAATAATGGTTCTAGCAGGATTAGATGCAGTTAAAGGCTTTACCCTTATGTCCCAAGTGGTTTTTAGATATCTCCTGAAACATAATTCTGCATCTTCCCAGAATTATTCATCTTCAATTTTTTGAAGCTCAGCTTTTTTAGCTTCTAGAAACTTGGAGGAAGAAGGCTTGGTAGAGTAGTGGACATAAATTTCAGTCCTGATAGCTGTGTTTTGTTCCCAAATAAATAAAATGGTGGGAACCAAAGAATATTGAAGATAAATTGAGTCAGCCTTGTCATAAGTTTCATCTGTGGAGGTATACTTCTCTTCTAACTATTCAGGAGATCCACCTTCTTTCTTTTCTTCCTCAGGAGAGGCAATTCCAATGTTGGGGGCTTTTTTGCTGCTTTCTTTGGTAAACAGTTTTTTTGCTGTCAAATGAGGTTGTAGAAATGGGAAAGAAGTCCAAAAATCATATGATCTGAGTGCTGAAAATTATATCATTTGAAGTCCAAATTCTGTATGATTGCAATTTGTGGTTGTATCCTACCAGGCAACTGATATCACGCAGAGTTCCAAGCTTTTTTCTGGTGGCCTTAGGTTGAACATGATAAGCTAAAGGATTGCCTATGGGCTTGAAATAGCTTATGGTCAGAGTATGGGCTTTGAAAATTTCATAAGGGAATTTTGATGATCTGTGCATGGGAACATGATAAATGGTGAGTGTGGCTGCTTGAAGAACTTTATTCCATGGGTTTCACAGCAGCCCTGAATCATCAAGGATTGTGTGTAAATAGTCTAGAATAGTCTAGTTGAAGCTCTTTGCTAGTCCATTCCATTTTGGGGTGTGAGTGTCTAAAAAGGTCTTTTCAAGAGAAGAACTGTGAGAGTGTTGAGTTTGTAAAGTTGGTACATCCTTTCAAGTGAATTATCTTTTTTACATCAAAAAAAATGTTTAGCCTCAAAATTCAACCAGTAAATCAGAGCAGAAGGAATTTCATCTTTGAAGGGTATTGGAATGGCAGTGCATTATCTTTAAAATGCATCCATCACAGTCAACACAAACCAATGAACAGATTATGAGGCAGAAAAGGGGCTAGAAGTTTCAAATTTTGGTCCTTCAAAGATCTTAGAAGTGGCAAATTGTTGTGTTTTAAATGGATATTTTCATTTTTGAGAGAGCGCAAGCCTCACATTTGGAATTCCTGGATACAGGAAAATTGAGATTAATTCTAAGAAAATTGTAGCTGATGTAATCAAAGGATTTTTTAATCAGTTTTTAATTGGTTAAAAAAGCAGAGAAATCAGGAAACGGGAAGTGTATATAAGTATTTTTGTTTTGATAACAATTAATTATGTTTATTTCTTTTCCTCCAGTTTGGATGCCCAAATCATAGGAGACCAAAAAACTGTGGCTATCTAGGAGAATTTTCCTGAGAGAGGGAAAATTAACAGAAAGATTTGGAACAAAGAGTAAATTTTCCAGTTGAAGCTTATGATCACCTGAGTAGAGCATGATTTACCTGGGGCCTTCAAACTTAAGCCTGCCCATTTTCCAGCTGGTACTTATTGCTCTTTTTTGGCTCAAGTTCCAGAGTTTTGAAGAAGCTTTTTTCAGAAATAATCTTAATAGAGGAGCCAGAATCAATCAAAAATAGATCTCCTCTGGAGAATTTCAGGGTGGGGAAATAGATGAAAATGTCTTTGCCATTGGTTGGCTTTTGATGAAAGTGAGGATAGGGCATGCAGCACTTGCTCTTGGGGTTATTTGATGTGTTTTTATTGTTCTTTGGCTTACATTTTATAGAATATTCCCGTGACAGGGACATGAATGAATAAATGTTGCAGTTTTTCCATATTTTTTTCACTCATGTGGATTTTGAGATGGTCCAGAACTTCATTAACAGGAACTTCCAATTAAATCTGGGAATGTTTTATTTGTTGCTTGATATTTTTCATGAATTCCACAAAATTATTGAGAACCATTTATGTGACTAAGTCTACAGGCATCAAGATTCCTATTTAAAGTAATATGTTAGCTCTGGTTTTGATATTGGTAATGAATTTTTGGATTTTGTTCTCATCAAACTTCATGGTGACAAAATTGCTATAGATCCAGGCTCTTTTTTCATGTTGTGAAAAAAAGATTGTTTGAGCAGGAATTTCAAAATTATAGTGGTGCGTCCTTCATTGTTGTGAGTGGTAATATTAGAGTGGACAGTGGGTGACAGCTTGGATATGAGTATTGATCTGAGATTGATGTTGTATTTGTGATTGAGCTGGCTTCCCATGGTGATTGCCTCCTTCAGCTTAGCAAGGCTTAGTAGAGAATGGAAACTGGACCTAAAGATAGTTAAATTCTACTCAGTTGAAATTGTTATAGATTTTACAGTGTTGTTCAAGATAGCAGGGTTGATATAGTCCGTTGTGGTGTCCGTTTTCTTTACAATTCCAATCATTTTGACTGTAAATTTTGTTTAACTAAAAAAATATGGAAGACTTTATTTCAGAGAAAAATTAAAAGAAAGAAACTAAAAAAGACTTTTGTGGACAGTGGCTGATAGACTGAGTATTAAAAATGAGAATATTTAGAGCTGAATGGTTACAGAACGTTGATCTTGAGGAACATGGTAGGAAAAGTCAGCTGAGAGAACAAAAAAGTAGATTCAAATGATAAAGAAAAGGAATCTTATAAATCTCATCAAACACAAGAGGACTATCATAACTGTTGATATTTGTCTCATTTTTCCACTGCTAAATCATCATTCCTTTAACTACTCAGTCTGCCAGTCTCTACTACAATTGCGCTTTCCATATGTAGTGTCTTCAGTCTCTGCATCTCTTCATTCTTTTTCTCACTGTCTCTGAAGTTGTCACCAAGCGCGGCAAGGAGTTCTCCCACCGCAACAGGTGTCAGTCACCATTGGCTGTTGCAGATGCTCTCACCGTGGGAGACAGGTTGGAAAGCTCCCCTACTCCTATATCAGAAAGCCTGCTCTCAGTCCTCGCAGTCTTAACCATCCACCTCAACCTCCAGCCTCAAACTCACCAACTATCAACCTGAATTGGGTAGATTGGTTTACAAATTTGACTTTGTCCACCAGATTGTCTTCAGCATCAATATAGGAGTGGGCACCATTCAATCTTCCAACTCAATCTCCGGATGATCAAATTGATGGTATCTTCCTGGTTGATAAGTCTCGCTGGAAGGATAGGCGTTGTTTTGTTTTCTCTAGTGCTTGATCACTTTACATAGTCCGTTTAAGGGCCATCATCCTGCAAATAGAGACACGGCTTCTGTTTGTTAATTGTTTATGACTGTTGGATATTCTAGTACTGGCTTTTCCTTCTTGCTTACCATTTTTGCTGCAATTTGAACAGCCTGGTCCAGGTTTATCAGCTCTTCAATTTTTTCACAATAACTAGTAGGTGGGCTTAGATGATTCTAGTGTTTGTAAGAGAATTGTTTTTATCAGAGTATCTAAGAAAAATAGTAAAGAAGAAATCAAAAAATAAGAAGAGGAAGAAGGAATGGCAAGATAAGAAGAGTAGAAATAAAGATTGGTGACATTGTTGAGTTGATAGTTTTTGAGATGGGAGGGGATCTTGATTTGTGAGTAGGGGTGATGAGATAGTGTATATTGGATCAAAGAAAAAAACTGTAAATCTGAATATCAGAAAGTTAGTTGAGGGAGAGTGAATCAGACAAGAGTTTTACAGGTGTGTGACATCTGGTATACCTGGCACATGCCTCTTTGATTGGCATTTTTTAGCCAGATTCCAACAAAAAAAAATTCAGTGTTAAAATATGGATGCACTCAGGTAATGTGAATTTTAGTGTGTAATCCATATGACATGCACAAATGGACCTCCATGGCCCATTGGAAATCACGTGGGCCACATGGGCCTATGTGGATGTTATTGGTTTTGTGAATTTGGGCGCCAAAACATGTTTTCCAGGTCTTTTGGGACACAGGCCCTGACGCGCCCGCCAGGGTGGATGGGCCACCTTAGCAAGACAGGCTTATTTGGGCATAACTGGGCCCAAGGTTTGTTTTGGAGATACTTGGCCAGATGGGCTGCCTCGGCAAAGTATGTATTTTATGGCTTTTGGGCCTTGGCGGCCCATTGGGGCCACCACCTGTGTTGGGGCTCACTTGGGGCCGCTTGTTTCTCTCTGGGGCCTGTTGCAGGGTTGTTGTATGGGGAAGGGGTCTCCTTGTGGAGTCCCCCCACGCGCTTGTGTGCGGGGCCGTGGCCCTGGTGGCGTTGCTTGGTTGTTTGCAGCTGCTGGGGTGGGCCGGCAGGCCCTGACTCCCTCCCTCCCCTTGCTTGATTGAAAGGGGGAGAGGAGGCTAGCTGGTCCTCAACCAGCCAGGCCGGCCGCAACAAGGCAACCTGCAAGGTGGGAGGGGACTTGATCACCCCCCACCTCATGTGTGGACTAACTAGGCTGGCTGGGAAGAGGCAACCAGCAAGGTGGGGTGGGATCTGACCACCTGCCCATCTCTTGTGTGGCAGCAAAGAGGTCACAGGGGCCATCTTCCCCCCCCCACCCCCTGTTACTGGGGGGAGGTGACCTGGGGCTGGGTGGGCTTGACCACCGCCCAGCCCACCCATTTGTGTGATGCCCTGGGTGATATTGACATCCAGGGTTCCCTGGGGGGGGGGGGATTTGACCGCTCCCTCCAGGGGTTGAGAGAGAGAGGGGGGGGGGGGACATGCATGTCCACTGGTTACACCTCACCTCCTGTAAGTTTTACCAAACCCAGAGTGTTTCTGGGTCCACCCTGGCCAATATGAGGGCCAGGGGCTGGTGCCTTCTGCAACCAGCCATGTGATTTGGTAATAAGGACCAATATGGTCAAGAGGGAATGGTAACCAGGTAACAGGGCTGATTTTAATAGACAACCAGCCAGGGTATGAACAGCAACAAGAGCTGGTTCAGCCCAGTAAGGGTGGAAAAACCAAACTAAACTGGTACAGGCTGGTCATAAGGTTTCAAGGACTAATGCTAAGTGGGCTGAGTAAGCCCAAACCAAGTAGCAAGGCTTTTAGAGCCTGTAGAGCCCATTTAGGGCTGAATTTTTGCCTTTTGCTTGTCATTACATGAGCTCAACATGAGCACCATCTTTTTTTATTTATGGAGATATTCTCCCTGCTGTTTTCCATCCATTCATTCACCAGTTAATTCACATTCACCACTGCACCATTGCCTCTTCCTCATAATAAGGATCAACCATAAGACATTATTGTCTCAGAATTTCTTTTGCTTTAAGTACTGCTCTTTGACTAAGCTTGTGGGCCAATAATTCTCACATTCAAAGCCAGCAAGATATTTAATCAGCAATGAGGGAGAAGCTTGCCAATATTTCCAGAGTCCTAAACCAATTTCTTAAAGGAAAAAACATCACAGGGAGTCCAAGAAACCCCCTACAATCAACAAAGAACCAGGTTTCAGACCTCCACCCCAGGATCAGCCTTTGGAAGAATGCCAGAAGAAATGATTGAGGAATCAGATACCCCCTCCAATAGTCCAGGGACAAACGTATTTTCCCAAGGTAGGGAAGAAATAAGAGAAGTTACTAGGAAACAGAATGCTGAAAGACTTCCAGGCAGAATATCTGCCCATTAAAATACAATAATCAAGAATAATTAAAAAAAATGGGGTATCATTATATTTGAAAAAAAGTGTATATAATATTTTATGGAACAGGAGTGGAACAGTTTATTAAAAGAGTAGAAAAAATTGCAAAAATTCAGAAGGGAGGAGGAATGTATTCAGCTCTAAAATTAACTTTTCTAGTACAAGAGAAGATAAGAAGGGAGTCTATTGAAGATATGGAGGGAAATTAACAAGGATACTGGGATCTTTTGAAAAGGGAAGTAAAAAAGAAATGGGGCACAGCTACTTTGCATAGAATTTTCAATGACAAATAAATACCAAGGTTTCTGAGAATTCCTCAATAGCAAGGATGAATCAAGATCAAACAGGACTTCAAGAATTTGATTGGTAACTATTAAGAAATGGTACTTTATTTCATTGGAATAGGGTATGAAAACCCAACTGGGAAAGTGAAGAAACATCTGGAAAGCCTTGTACACTGATCTTAGGAGGGAAGTGGACAGAGAATTGGCTCATGCAGGAAGATTAAAGATTGCAAGGGCTGGGAGATAACTTCTGCCAGACCTGGATACTTTGAAGGAATATGTGTAAATTACTTTATCCTTGTTGGATGTGGGTAAAGAATAGGACCCTAAAGCCAGCATAAAGAAACCAGAGGTGAAAATAAAATCAAATTTCAGCATTCATAATTGGAGAAAATCATGAAGATGAAGGAAAAAATTGAAAATCTCTTCATGGATTCAAATCAGAAATGGGTACCTCCACACCTTGAAAGGACTGATCAAGGAATGAAAAAATCATACAGACCTTCAGTTCCTAATGCAGGATGCAGATTGCAAGTCATATATTACTACTGTAACAATAAATTTCCTACCAAAGCCACCTGCCAAGAACTAGCACAAGATATCAAGAAAAAGATAGTCTTTGAGAAAGGGAACAACTATTATTTACCAAATGGGGAAAATATCCCCTTTAGTAACCTGGAGAGCTTCAGGGACCAGGTAAAAAGGTTTGTACAGGGTGGGGCCATCCAAAAAGTAGAGATACCCCAAAATTAGGAAGAACCAGCCAATGTGGCAGCCTTTCTGGAAATTTGGAGTTGGGAGGCTTGGACCCCTCCAGAAGTTAACATGAAGGAATATTAAAGGTAATTGGGAATGAGGATATCCCAAATTTTGGCGGAAAAAACCAGGACAATGATCAAGAAACCCCAAGGAACTACCAGAGCCATTAAAAGGACCTGAAAATCCCAGGAAACCAGAGGCAGGGGCAAGAAGAAGAAGACACAGCTACCCAGGATCATTTGTGAAGTTGGAACAGGGCTCAGATAACTCATAAGAGTAACCAGCACAGGAGACTACTAGGAATCCTGAACCAGAACCTGTTAAGAAGATCAAGGAACATTCAGAATAGACGGAACCTCAGGAGGTTTACAAAATTGGGGAAATTCCAAAAAGGAAGATTTTGAAGAAGAGACTCATCCTTTACTTGAAATAAATCCTTTCAATTGCCCCAAAAATTTTTCAAATGCTAAAAAATTTGATTCCTGAAGGGGCCTTGAACTTGGGGAAAGCCTTCAGTTCATCTGGTATGAAGAAGAACAGGAATATTAATGGATTCAAACACCATCACTTTGGTTATCTGTCAGAAGCAGACTTCAAATACCATCTGAAAAATAACCTTAACTGTGCATTCCCACCAGGTTCATTGATATCTGGAACCAGGTTCATTTATATCTGGATTAGAGAAAGAAAAATCAAGGCAGTGGTGGATACTGGTGCTGAATTAAATTTCATACCAGAGAATTTGGCAATTCAGATAGGGTTGGTATCCAGATAATTATTAATGAAATCTACTGGGATAGGAGGACATGAGAATTCATTCATCATACCGGCTGAAAGTAAAAGATTTGAAATGACCCCTGGGGAAACAAATTTGCACACTTCTTCATAGTCAAGGGATAAATTCCTATAGTCCTTGGTAAGACTCTAAACTCCTCAGACTAAAATAAATAAAAATAACAAACAAATTGAAGATAATTAAATAATAGGAGATAATAAAACAATAAAAACAATAAATCAAATCATGAGAAGTCATGAAAGGTAAGATAAAAAAAATCAAAGCATCTAGAAAAAGGACCAAAGGAGAAAAATCACAACAAGCACTCAAGAAGAGGGGGGGTGAAGAAGTACATACTTGGTCCTTGGTAAAAAATTAAAATTCCTAAAAATAATCTATGCAGTACATTTAGAACATATAAATATTCATTTCATCAAGAAGAATATCAATAGCAAAAGTTTTAGCTCAAAATCCAAGGGGAAATGGAACACTGTGAAGAAAGAGGGACCTAAGGAAATCAAGATTTATTAAAACAAAATCAGTCTCCCACAGAATAATTCAAACTATTTCAATGCAAAAAAGATGAAGAAGGATTAATCTATGGCCAGAGGCTCACACTGAGGCTAATACAGTTTTAATAAAGGGAAAAAAATCCTTCAATTTTTAATAGATGCAAACATGGTAAACTTAAGAGAGGATTGAATTTGGAGACTTAAGAATAATCTTTCTGTTGAAATTAATTACCATACTATTGGAGAAGGTAAAATAATATTTAGATTGAGATGAGGTAAATTGAAGACTGGGAGAAAAAATAATTGAGAAGAAGATAAGAACAAAACCAGAGGATAATATGAAGCCTGTCTTTGAACCTTATTAAGCAGCTATAAAATAAAAATATAGAAGAAAGAAAACAATTGATTCAAAATTCCCAACTGATTCATGGTAATCAAAATGGAGGAGGGAAAAAAAGAAAACTTTAAGAGAATTCATCAAGAAGTTCAACCAGACCAACCAGAAAACTAGGACTCTTTGGGAACTTTGTTTCCTCTCATTAATTTAAAATGAAGAAAAAAAAATAAGACGAATAAGAAGGAAAAAATTTGCAATTGTTTAACTTCCTGGCACTTCCTTTAAGTATATGATAGTAATAAAAAAGTTTCTAGACCAGTAGGTCCTTGGTAAGACCTTAAACTGCCTAAAAATTGCAAATAAATTAAACAAAATATACTCTGACAAAACTACCATTGATAAAACAAAATCCAGTTTTAAGCCAAGGGAAAACGGGATACTTGTAAGGTAGAAGGAACTTAATACATGAAGAATTTCTTAAGCCCATTTTGAATTCAATTCAAAGATTTCAAGATGTTTCAAGGTATCAAGGCAAAAGGGATCAAATAATTTTCAGATAGAAATATCTGAATGAACATATTATAGTTGGCATAAATGGAAAGTAATTTATCAATCCTGAATAGATTCAAACAGGGAAAAAAGGATAAAATTTTAAGACTTTGCAATGATCTGTCTTTGGAAATGAATAACCATATTATTTCAGAATGTAAAAATTTTATTTTAAAGGGGAAAGAAGATTGACTTTGGAAAAAAATCCATAAAGCAAAAAATTTATTTTTACAAAGGAACCCAACTATGAATCAAAAAAACATAGAAAGAATGGAGAGGATTAATTGAAATTTTATACACTCAAGAATGAATGAAGAAGGGAGATTTTGGAGATAAATCATCATTATTTCAACAGGGCCAACTGGTTCACTCAGAAATGTTTTTGAAATTTGTGTTTTACTGTTATTTCAATACATATATATATATAGATATATATACTTCAAAGGCAAAACTAATAGAAATAAAAAGAGGGTGGGAGTCTGATTTCTATATGTTAAGAATGCCGCAGACAGAATGAAGTTGAGGAAGAGGTGGTAGACCAAACCTTAACTGTAAGACTAAGACTGAATTTTCTAGTATAAATATAATCTCAAACAAAAAAAAACCTCCAAAATTAATTTTGCACAAAAACAAAATGTAGTCACTCCCAAAACCCACCCCCTATATCTGATGTTTTAGAAGATACAGTCCAATTCAAATATAATCTGCTCATATTCCACCTAGGTCTCACAAAAAAGTGAAAGAGAAATGGAAGTACTATGCATTTCAAAAAACTTTCCTGAATTTTTAAAGTCCATTTCTCAATTGGCCAGCTGCTGAAAAAATAAGGACAGCACTGGTCAAAGATTGGATGGACAGGGTTCATGAAAAGTTCACAGGATTACACAAACCAGGTCTCCTGTTTTGGGTTTCCTGTCCAGGCTTTTCTAAAACCAGAAAAGAGAAAGCGCCAGGAATTCAACTACCTCCACTCACCAAGCACATTGAAGGAGATGCCAAAGGATCATAGAAAAAGATGAGGAAATCTCAATTAATAATTAAGTAATTCATTTTTTTTTCAATTATTTAATTAATTTATGTACTTAATCACTTCCTTTTCCTTAATTTTTTTTGATCAGATCAACATCAAAAATGGAAATCCATTCTGCCAATGAAGACAAAGCTTTGCCCAATTATGACAAAAGGGCACGAAAGTACCAGGCAGAAATCAAATCCCATTCAATTGCAATCCAAAATTCTCATCAACAACTTCTTTCAAATAAACAATCATTCAGGGCATTCAAGAAACTGGGTCAAAAAAATGAAGAAAAACAAAAAATTCCAAGGCCCAAACTAGTCAACCACAAAGGCCACTTCAACCAATTAGTGGCAATGTGAAGGAATTGTTTCAAAATCAGTTTCTGAGTGAAAATAAAACTAAGTTCAAATTTTCCAAAAAATTTTGCATGTCTGAATATCAAGTCCAAAGGATCATTAGGAATGCTTGAAAGGGAAAGCAAAATCAATGGACTTCCTCAAGAGGGGCCAAAATGAAGATTTCCAACAAGAAGATTTCATTGATGCTGATCCATTTGGAAGAAAACCCCTCATCTTGTTTGAAGGATCTTTCTAGTCACATCAAGAGTGAATTCAAAGTTTATGTTTCAATCCCCTCAATTAAGAAGCCCCACAAGAGCCTTGAAATCACCTGGAAGATGGTGATGCCAGTCCCTTGTAAGTGGAATGAGGCTTCCTTGATACAACAGAAACATATTTTTTTTCTCAATTGTGTCACTGATTTAGGAGGGAATCTTGTTTTCATTAATGGTTCTGGGTTTTATCAGACTCAGCCCACTCATGGGTATTCCTTTTCAGGTTGGTTTTCTTTACTTATCAAAGTAAAAAAAACATTGACATATTCTTTTTTATTTTTTTGCCTCATCTTTGGTCAGGCTGCCACCCTGGCAACCAATGCCAGGGGGATCATGATCCACCTTGAAGGAGCCCTGACAGAATTGGGAATGTTTTAATTTAAGTTACTCAACAAATACGGAAAGAAAAAAGGAGTTATTTTCTCCTTGGAGATTTCTAATTTACTCCTCCAACTCCATGAAAAATGCCCACCAAATTCCCTTATAATCATGGATAATGCACCAATCCATTGCAGTGCAGATTTTGACCGAGTCATCAAGATCATGAAGGATTCAACCAAAAAAAAACAATATCAAATTTCTTCCAAAGTACTCACCTATGCTCAACCCAATTGAATTAGTTTTCAACATTATCAAGATCCATGTGAAGCACCAGGAAACACAAATTCCCAAGGATCCTTCCACAGCTAAAAGTGGTGCTATTGAAGAAAAAATCTCACCTGAAGTTTCTCAAAAGTGTTTCTTACACTGTTGAAAATTTTAAAAAGCACGTGGGGACATGAAACCAATGACTGGAACCATTATCAAAGATTCCAGTAGTTATCTAAACTCAAATTGATTTTTTTATGTGCTTACTTCCTGACTTACTTACCTAATCTTTATTTTCTTTTTCTTTTTCTTTTTTAGAATTTCATTCTCATTTGCTATAATTATAGCCAGCAATTGGCTTAGGCAAATTAACAGTATTGAAAGCAAAAGGAATGCTGGAAACCTTGTGTGTATAATTGCTGATGGGCTCTCACAATGGGGCAATACGTTGGATGATATTGGTGATGAATTCAATTGGATGATGAATGGATGATGGAAAACAGCAGGGAGAAGAGCTCTTTAAGTACAAAATATTTGCCTCTTGTGAGCCCATGATACAACAAGCCAAAAGGCAAATTTTCCGCCCCAAAAGAGCTCTACAGACTTTAAAGGCCTTGTTACTTGGTTTGGACTATATCATCCCACATGGCATCAGTCCCTGTACCCTTACATCCAGCCTATTCCGGTCTTTTCTGGTGTTTCCACCATTATGGGACTAAACCAGCGCCTGTGCTGTTCAATCCCTGACCTCACATAATGGCTGGTTTCCTCATGCAACCAGCCCCTGGCCATAAAAATGGCCAGGTGGGACCCAGGACACACATGGGTCCAGTCTCAGACCCAAATGGGGTGGGTGTGACCAGTGGACATGCTGTCCCCCCCCCTCTTTCTCACAGATCCCTGGAGAAGGTGGTCAAATCCCCCTACAAGGGGCCCTGGGGGTTGATACCCCCAGGGCGTTGTCATAGAATGGTGGTCTGGGGGGTGGTCAGATCCCCTCAGCCCAGTCGCTCCTCTGTCAAAACTGCCCCTGGCGTGCAAGGGGCTGAGGGCACAGGCACTACTGCTCACAGAACTCAGGATAGAGATAAGAGATTGATTGCAAATGAAGAGGGGATGTAGAGTAAGGACAATGATGAGGAGATGAATCCAGGAGTAAGGCTCTGAAGGATTTGATGAGGGAATCCTGTAAGAGTAACACCAGAGGGATAGGTGAGGTGAGTAAGGTAGGCTGGTTGGCTTTCTTGTGCTGAGATGACACCAATTGGATGAGGGGCTAACCAATAAGAAGTAGTATACTAATTCCTTGGGGGAATTATTCCAAGGGGAGAGGAGTGGCCAGTATATGTGAGAGCTGAGAGGAGTCTTTGAGTATTGGATGACTGGTGCTGGGTTGGGAGGTCCATGGCATTACATGTGGACCAATTGGGTTGAAGGTTGCAGATTGACGGGTTGAGTAATGGGCCTGTCCAGGAAGGTCATGTACTGAGCTGGAGTATGGGTTGTCCAGCCAGGAGTATGTACTATGGTTTTACTGTATGTACTTCTCATGCTAGATAGAGTTTGAAGGAGAGATGAGGATGCACCAAGCCATAGAGAGGTAGAGGGTGTGCCTGGGAGATTACCTAAAGGCTGCAGGATATGCAGGGGGATACTTCAGGATGTTCAGTAGTGGAGTGTGATTGAGCTGGGCTGAGGTTGGCTGAGGGCTGAGTAAGCCTGAGGAGACTGAGTCAATTTGGTTATGACATCCTCCCCCTTGGTAAAGGGGGGGGGATAGTGGCCCTTTGCTTTGATGGTGGAGGGGTGGTCAGGTCCCCCCCACCGCTGGTCTCTTTGTCGCAACCAGCTACCTTGTCATCTCCCTAACCATCTAGGGCTGGTGGGGGGGTGTTGAGTTCCCCCCCACCGCCGGTTTCCTCAATGCAACTGGCCTGGGTGGCAAGCTGGTTGCTACCAGCTTTCCCCACCTCCCTTTTGTGATGGCGGGTGAGGGGAGGCAAGGGAGCCGGGGCCATTGGCCCTGGCCCTTGCAGCACCAACAGTCAGCTTCTACCCAGCGCGGTGGCCGCAATTGTCTCAACATCTGCGACAACAGCCCCACCCGGGCCGTTGGGCCCCATAGACAGGGAAAAGGTGAAAACAGCAGCCCCAAGCGGGCCGCAAAATGGGCGGCAGCCCCACACAGGATGCAACATGGGTGGCGGATCCAATGGGCCTCCCCAAGCCCGAAAACCAAGTAAACCATACTTAGGCGGGCCAGCCCGTCTGGCCAATGATGTCCAAAATAAACCTTGGGCCCAATTATGCCCATACAAGCCCATCTGGCTGTATTTGCCCTTATACCTCACCGGGCACGTTAGGGCCTGTGTACCAATAGCCCTGTTTCACCCGTTTTGAGGCCAGTTTCCCCAAATCCATGACATCAACACAGGCCCGTATGGTCCGTGTGAGTGTCCAATGTGCCAGAGAGGCCCTGTTAAATGTTGTCAAATATTATAATATTATGAATCTGTCTCAAAGGTTGCGCAAACTTGGAAAGGTCCCCTGATAATCTGTCCTGTGACACTCGGGTCCTCAGCTGACTCAGAACCTGCCCTCAGAAGGGATCCGGGCGCCTCCTGGCTAGTGGAGGTGGACTTGATTCCTCCTTCTTCTTTCTCTTCCTTGCAATCTATTTCTATTTCTTCAATACCTTTTACTTATTCTTTCTTTCTTTCTTTTCAGTCTGCTTCCTATATTGTGTCTCTTCCTCTCAAATCATCATTGGCCCATCTTTTCATCTTGACCCTCTATTTTCCTTCATCCGGTTTGATCTCATAAAATTCTCCATTTGATCAATTCCCTATCTACAATTCCGTGCCTGGTAAGAACATGATCCTCAAGATCACCCTAGCTTGATGCATCTGACAACCTAGTTTTTCCGCTTGCAGCCATTCTCCTACGTCTTCTTTCCTCTACTACTTAGGTTCTGCCAGGGTTCTCTTCTCATCTACTCTCTAAACAATGTCTAAGCTGTTTGTCTCTTCATCTTTCTTCTTCTCTCTCATTCTTTTCTGGTTGTTTAACTTTCCAACTCTGGTCTGCAGTCTGCTGGTTTTCAGTTCTAATAAATCACGTCACAATCTTATCACGGTTTAAAGCCCAAGGAAGAATCTATGCCACCAAGAATGAATGAACCAGCTGGAGCAAACGACTACTTTTATCAGTTTTCACTCAAGGCTGCCGTTGATGCTATTCCCCCTCTCAATGAAAATAACTACTCTATCTTGCAAGACAAGATGATGATGCTATTTGACCTCAAAGATATCAAGGAAGCCATAACTAGAAACTTGGGCCAATTAACTGTAAAACAAGATTGGGAAATCAGAGCAATAATTCTATCTAAACAGGATAGCACGACCCATGCCAATGTAGTCAATGCTGCAAACATAATGTCATCTAAACTACTCTGGGCCAAGATTACCCGCAGGTTTGCCTTTTCTGAGACTTCCAATAGAGCTTGTATCTTCAACCAATTTCTCCACGCTCCATTCAAGAAACAGGCCATTGAGGGATTCATAACGGACATTTTAAAAGCTCTCACTTGCATGGCCAAAGTTGGAATAGAGCTACCTAAGGATATTTTGGCTTACCTTTACTTTTCAAATTTCTAGCTACTCTAGAGAACCTAAAACAACAAATTATGCATGGAGAAAAGTTGGTGACAGTAGAGGTGGTATTCAACCATCTAACCCAGTACAATAACAAGCGCAAGGCACAACTTAAAACAGGCAATTCCACCTCCAACGTCACTTTAGTGACTACTAAGAGCAAGACAGATCAGGGAGACAGAAAGAATTGCATTTGGTGCAAAGAAGGCTTTCACAACCCTAATGCACCGCATCCCAAATCCTCTTGCTTTCATCTCCATCCTCAAATTGCTCCAGCATGGTGGATAGAGCAACAGAACAAATGGAAGAATCAAATCAAGAATACTCCCACCATCAACTACCATGCATTACTCACACTCTGGATCAACACTGATAACACACCTAACCTTCTCCTAGATTCTGGCGCAAATATACACATATTCAACAATCTGAAGCACTTCACCTCAATGAACATGCAGGAAAAGTTGTACAAGATCAAAACAGGCAAACTAGAAGCCAATCTCAAGATACGGGGAACAGGCACTGTTTGACTGGTGTGGAAGGACTCTATTGTCACTCTTGAAGAATGTATGTACGTACCCAACATTGTAGTCAACCTTATCAGCCCCAGTATACTGGCAAAGAAGGGATTTAATCTCTCACAAGAACAAGATTGATTCAGTTTCACCTGAGCTGGCCAGACCATACTTAAAGGTCTGATCCCCGACAGCCTATTTGTCATTGAGAAGCCCAAAATTTCTGGAAAAAACCTATTGGTCAATCTCTCAAACCAATCCTCACTGTCTCTGTCAATCCAAAATCAATTGCTCTCCAACCTCCATAAGATGTATGGGCACGCCTCAATCTCCACCCTCAAAACTATCCTCAAAGGTCAATACTCTAAAGATGAATTAAGCAACTTCCAGTGTGATGGTTGCGTGAGGAGAAAAATCACAAGGGCTCCATTCTCAGCTACCTCAACACCCTTGTCCAAGCCCCTAGAAAGAATTCATCTAGATCTGATAGGAACAATCACTCCAAAATCAAAGGCTGGCCACAGATATATCCTAACTCTTGTGGAAAACTGCACGGGTTACCTCTTGGCCTTCCCCCTTATGTCCAAAGAAGAGACTTCAGACATTATCATCAGCATCCTCAAGACTGAACAAAAACGGCTCAACTGCTACCCAATGGAAATCTTTTTGGATAAGGGGAAAGAATTCACAAACAAAAACCTTGAAAAGCTTTGCCAAGACCAAGAACATCAAGCTCTTGACGTCTGAACCCTACCACTCTCCACATAACAGTTGAGCTGAACAAGCCAATCAAACAATCATTGAATCAGCATGTGCAACCTTCTCTTCTTCCAGATTGAACAAGAGCTACTGACACATTGTGGTCAGAAGTTGCTGTTTCATGCTTAACCAAGTCACTAGGGAAGCTGATGACCAATCCCCTTGGGAGCTTATGTTCAACAAGAAACTAACCGCTAACTATTTGAAACCTGTAGGATCCCCTGCTATTTACCTTGCAAATCAACAAAAAAAGGGGAGAAAATTTGATGAGAAAGGACTGGAAGGGGTCTTGATTGGGTTCAATCCCGTTTTTCACTCTTATCTCATTCTCAACTCATCTGGTGCTGTTTTTGAAGCCAAACATTTCCAGTTTCTCAAAGATTCTCTCTACAACTTTCCCTTCTTTGAATCGCCTGGGATGGATCTCTTCAGTCAAACAAATGCCAATTCAAGCAAATCAAACTTCTCTTCAGCTGAAAAACAATACACCATACAAAAATCACAGGACAAGATTTCAGAATCTGAATTGGATCAGGAAGACATTGCATTGGTAGCGTCATCATCCCCTGATCCTCCTTCTCTGCCTTCTCCAGTTCCAGAACTTCCTACTCAATCCACCTCTCAAAGGCCCAGGCGCGGGACAAGAAAACCTCAACAATATGGTTTCCATCACTACTACGAACCCCCCTCTTACAAGGCCGCACAAAAGTGTCCTGAATGGCCAAAGTGGAAGAGGGCAGCCGACGACAAATTGAACTCCATAGAGCTTCAGGACGTCTGGGAAGAATATTATGGCACCCTGGACAACATTCTAAATACAAATTGGGTCTTCAAGGTAAAGGAGAACTTCCATGGCGATCCTGTCAAGTACAAAGCCCAACTCTGCGTCCAAGGATCCAACAAAGTTCTAGGAATCAATTATAATTAAACTTGGGCACCAACTGGCAAACTCGGTTCACTCCAAGTTGCCCTCACATACAGTCTAAAAAGGAAAATGAAATTGACTCAATTTGACGTGAAGGGTGCATTTTTACATTCTCCTCTCAAAGAAACAGTTATCATAAGAACTCCAGAAGGATCCAACAGGAAGTCTCCCTATCTAAAGCTAAAAAATCCCTCTACGGCTTGAAGCAATCCCCCAAAAACTGGTACAAGACTCTGACTTCATGGATCAAATCTCAAGGCTATCAAGAGTCAACTAGCAATCCCTGCCTCCATCTCAACCCTCAGACGAAAGAAATCATCTATTTTCACGTAGACAACCTGATTCATGTAGGTAACTCCCATGTCTTTGAATCCAACTTCTTAGAACAATTCAAGAACTTGTCTTGCCATCCTCCCAACACCATCCTTGGAATGCTTATGTAACTCAAGGGCAATAAGATTCTCCTGAGCCAACCCAATCACATTTCTCGCGGCCTGGAAGAACTGGGACTATCATCCTGCAAGGACATTCATGCTCCACTGACTCAAAATTTGAATCTCAAACCTGAATCTCATACCAACCACCCCAAATTCTGCCAGTTAAACATCAACTATAGATCCACTACTGGACTCCTTAATCACCTATCCCAGTATACACATCCTGAAATCTCTTTCTCTGTGTCTAGGCTGGCCAGATTCAATGCCAAGCCAGGGATGAATCACTGGAGAGAAGTCAAGAAGGTGTTGAGACCTCAAAACAACCAAGGATTTCAAGCTTGTCATCAGCTGTGACCCCAAACAAGAACTTCTCTCAAATTTTAGAAATGCCACCTGGGGAGACAATCCAACTTTCCGCAAGTCCCAAACCAGGTACATTAAACTTCACTATGGAAGCCCAATCATCTGGAATTCTACTTGAAAACAAAATATCACCTATTCCTCCACCAAATCTGAATTAAATGTGCTACTGGATTGCTACCTCAAGCTTGAATGGATCAAAAACCTCATTGGTGAGATATATCAAACACCCAAACCCAAGCTTACCTTACACATCAACAACAAGGGTTTGGACAAAAAAATAAAAAAATTTGGATCTCACTCAAAGTCCAGACATACAGATATCAAAAGAAAAGGATTGCGTGAGGACTTTGCTGATGGGGTGTTTACTCTCAATCTAATTCAAAGTTGGTCAATGGTTGCTGATTCCCTCACAAAAGCTTCTTCAATGAGTTCCTTGTAACTCCTCCAAAAAAAAAATCTTGCCACTCCAGAAAACTTATCTCTTGGATCATCCCCTCACCAGTCATGTGGGGTGTTAAATATTGTCAAATATTATAATATTATGAATGTGTCTCCAAGGTTGTGCAAACTTGGACAGGTCCCCCAATGATCTGTCCTGTGACACTTGGGTCCTCAGCTGACTTGGAACCTGCCCTCAGAAGGGATCTGGGCTCCTCCTGGCTAGCGGAGGCTGACTTGATTCCTCCTTCTTCTTTCTCTTCCTTGCAATCTCTTTCTTTTTCTTCAATACCTTATACTTCTTCTTTCTTTCTTTCTTTTCAGTCTGCTTCCTATAACTTGTCTCTTCCTCTCAAATCATCATCTGCCCATATTTTCCTCTTGACCCTCTATTCTCCTCAATCTTGTTTGATCTCATCAAATTCTCCATTTGATCAAGTCCCTATCTACAAGTCCGTGCCTGGTAAGAACATGATCCTCAAGATCAGCCTAGCTCAAAGCATCTGACAACCTAGTTCTGCTGCTTGCAGCCATTCTCCTACTTCTTCTTTCCTCTACTACTTCTGTGCTGCCAGGGTTCTCTTCTAATCTACTCTCTAAACAACTTCTAAGCTGTTTGTCTCTTCATCTTTCTTCTTCTCTCTCATTCTATTTTGGTTGTTTAAATTTCCAACTCTGGTCTGAAGTCTGCTGGTTTTCAGTTCTAATAAATCATGTCACGATCTTATCAGGCCCATATGTGCTTCCCATTTGGATTACACTTATACTTAGCACACATGTAAATGCATACGTATTATAACACACCGCCTTAATCCAAAAGGGGTGATATCCGCATCTTATTCACAAAGCCTTGATGCTTGTTCCTATCTAAAGCCTTAGTCAAGATATCTGCAATCATTTCTCCAGTGGGCATGTACCTCAACAAAATCTCCTTGCAGTTAACTGCATTGTGAATATAGTTGTAGTTAACATCAATATGTTTTTTTCTTGAATGGAACACTGGTTTTTGTGCCAATGCAATGGCACTCTGGTTATCAGAATACAACAATGCAAACCCTTGTGGCTTATTTTGATCCTCTAAGACTTTTCTCAACCATTTTGCTTCCTGTGAAGCTGCTAAGTAAGCTCTATACTCAGCTTCTGTTGATGAAAGACTTATTGCCAACACCTTCTTGGACATCCATGAGACCAGATTCTTACCTTAGAAGAAAGAAGACCACTTGTTGATTCCCTAGTGTTACCATCTTCCCAACTTGCATTGGAATAACCAACCAAATCAAAGTTTTCTGACTTTGTAAACAGCAGTCCCAGACTGTGCGTTCCTTTAAGATACCTCATAAATCTCTTAAAAGCTGACCAATGCCTCATGCTTGGCTTCTCTAAGTGTTGCAACAAGACACCAATTGCAAAGGCAATATTTCACCTTGTACACTGCCCCAAATAATTAAGCAATTCAACAGCTGACCTGTAGTTTTTACCAGATTGAACAAACTCCAGATACTCCTCATCTGTAGACTTCTCTAAAGAACTTTTTGACTGCATGGAAGTACCAAACTCCTTTGCATCCTCTAAGCCATATTGCCTAAGAAGAGCTCCCACATAATGGCTCTGGTCTAACTTCATACCATTCTTGCTCTTAGTGACTTTCATTCCTAGCACCTGTTGCGCCAGACCAAGATCTTTTATCGTGAATTCCTTTTTGAGTGTCTCCATGACTCTCTCTTTACATTTCCAATAATGATAATGTCTTTGACCCATAAAAACAAAATTGCATCCTTTCTCAAAAAGAGAAAAGGTTTGGCCTCAGACATCTTGAAACAAATCTGTATCAGTTTCTCACTCATGGTATTATACCACAACCTAGCTGCTTTCTTCAATCCATACAGGGATCTACACAGCTTGAGGACATATTCCCCTTTGTCTGCTGAAAGAAAACTTCTAACACAGATTTTCTTGATGCTTTCTGGTTTAGTCTCTACTAACTATTCACAAAAACCATCAGGGATTGACACATAAACAGTCTCCTCCTCTCCTAGTTTTGCATTCAAGTATGCTGTTACAAAATCAGCTTGTCTGATTTCTTCACCCAACTCCACTGCCAGAGCAATGATGTACCTGAAGGTGGACCGCCTTCCAGTTGGTGAGAAAGTTTCTTGGTAATCAATACCCTCTCTCCGCTTGAAGCCCTGTGCAACACATCTAGCTTTGAATCTTTTCAAAACTCCATTTGTGTCAAACTTCTTGTTTATTACCAATCTAGACCCCCCAATGGTCTTTCCTTTTGGAACAGAATCCCGCTTAACCACTTCAAAGGAACTATTATTTTCTAGAGAATCAAATTCCTCAAAAAAAGTACTCTTCCATTTGGTTCTCTCATCAGAATTCATAGCTTGTCCAAAGCTATTTGGGTTAACCCTGTTACCCATTTCTGAACTCAACTCCAGGACTTCATTGAGCATACACTGTTCCTGAAATGTATCTTCCTCATATCCTGCCGCAGCATAATGGGACTTCCATTTCCCATACCTATCAACTGGTACTCTAATCCTACCACTCCTTCTAACTGGAGGTGGAGGCTCATCAGGTTTCAAATTAACCAACTCCCCTGAAGCGGGCACTAAACCCTCTATTGGCACCTCTGCCATCTCTTCATCTTCTGGAAACACATGTTCCTCAGCCTTTGCTGCTGAAATAGGTGCTAATTCTATTTCTTTCTATGACTAATTCACAACAAAATCTTCACTCCTTTTGAGTGGAAAGGTACTTTCATCAAATTTTACATCCCTACTACAGATAACCTTTCTTGTCCCTGGACAATAGACCCTATACAATTTACTTATTAAATCATAGCCTACAAGTTCCCCTGTTCTGGCTCTAGGGTCTAATTTTTCAACCATCTCATCATGGTGGAAACTATAATACACCGTGCAACCAATTGTTATTAGGCGTGATGGTTTGGGGTACAACTTCCAAAACTGATAATGAGGACTCTTCCCATTAACACTTACAATGTTGTGCAACAGAAAGGCTGTACACATCAACTCAGCCCATAAGAACTTTGGTAGACCAGATTGAGAATAATAGTTCTGACCTTGTCCAGTAAAGTCCTATTCATTCTCTCAACTATTCCATTATTTTTTCGAGTACTTGCAGTAGTGACTATATGAATGATACCATAATCTTTCAATAACTTCTCAAACTCTTTAATCACAAATTAACCCCCTCCATTGGTAATAACCCTCTTGATCTCCTTCATCAGACCATTCTGTTTCCAGACTTTGAAAATTACAGAAACCTCCTCTGTGGTCTGATCCTTAGATTTAATTGGCTTAACCCAAACATAATTAGTTTCAGTATCAACTAAATTGATGAAGTATCTTGCCCCACCAAGGGACTCAAGTGTTAATGGCCCTGTCAAATCAATGGAAAATTCCTCTCTAGGAACATCAGTGCAATCTCTACTCTTTGAGAACACATTTCTAGTCTTAGCCCCCAAGGTAAAACTCTCTCAGTTGCTGTCCTTTGACTTATGGCCACTTCTATTGTGAGCAACAGTGCTCAGAGCTGAGATTTTGAACATACTTGCACACAGAAGCTTATTCCGAATGTGTCCAATAAGAAAAGTTTGCCCATTCATATCAATAACAAACCTATCTTCTTTAAGATAACAAATTTGGAAGCCTTTTTTCCACAACACTCCAAGAGACACAAGGTTATAAGGCAATTCTGGTACATAGAACACTTTCTCAAAAGAAATTTTGAAACCCAAGTGATTTTCAAGATGAACTTTCCAATTCCTTTAATCTGAATTGTTCTTCTGTTTTGGCCTATATTTACAACACCATCATAATCACTAAGATTTGAAAATAAATTTGGTTCAAAAAACATGTGATCTGTACAACCAGAATCAATCAAAACAAGAACATCCACCTTCAATCCTCCTGATAGGAAAGAACCTTTATCAGTAACTGATAAGTTCTCATCTTTGAGGTTAAGCTTACTCACTTCATAATCAATTAAGTCCATTTCTTGATCCTCATCAATTTTGGCCTTCTTGTTGAGGCCTTCTGCCCCAACAACCATTTCTGTTGGACCATCAAATGCCACCATTGCAACTTTTTCAGTAGTGAGATTGACCTCCTTTTCATTCTCTTTGGACTTCTTCCTCTTCTTTGCCTCCTTGAAATCCTTAGCATAATGTCCCTTATTCTGAAAATTATAGCATAAGACCTTGGAAAAATCCTTTTTTGCCTTCTTGCAAGATTTTCCAGTCTTTCCAACAAGGGCTGTTCCAGAACCCCCCTTCATCTTGAACTGAAGATCATCCTTTTCAATCCTTTTCAGCACATCCTCCTCCCCAGGAAGATGATCCAATTGAGAAATAATTCTGACTAAAGAATCAAATTCCTTTGGAAGCTTCTGAAGGATTAAGAGTGACAAACACTCAGGATCCATGTCAATTCCTGATTACTTAAACTTGGATATGCTAGACCTAGCCTCTGAAACAAAATGTTTACAATTTAAATATTGTAACTTGAACAGTTTATTGAAAGCTATACCCTTCTGGTGAACATCATCACCAGCATCCTTGGACTTACGCAACTTCCAAAGCATGCTGCCCCTCATTCTCTCATATTCCCTAAGAGTATCAGCAACCCATGTCACATGATTCTCATCAAGATGCCTAAGGATGAGATGATAAGACTTTTTCTCCACTTCTGAACTGATCAAAGCGTCATCTGCATCCATTATGTCCCCACAACAGATGTTGTCCATCTCACTATACATATGCAAAGCCCAAGCATTATAATTCTGACTGATCAGAAATATCTTGGTGGATCTAAAATCAGGGATATAGGACATCTTCTTAGAAAACTTGAAGTCTTTGAGGTTTTCCAGGGTGAGATACAAGGGTCTGGATGGCTTGGAAGTAATGATGATGTTGGTACTGATAATGTGTTATAATTATGGCCAGCAATTAGCTTAAGAAAATGAGCAGTATTTAAAGCAAAAGAAATGCTGGACACCTTGTGTCAATAATTCCTGATGGGTTCCCCCAATGGGGAAATAAGTTTGATGATATCATTGGTGAATTCAATTGGATGATGAATGGATTATGGAAAACAGCAGGGAGAAGAGCTCCTTAAGTACAAAAGATTGGCCTCTTGTGATCCCATGATACAACAAGTCAAAAGGCAAATTTTCCGCCCTAAAAGAGCTCTACAGACCTTATAGGCCTTGTTACTTGGTTTGGACTACATCAGCCCGCATGGCATCAGTCCCTGTGCTCTTACAGCCAGCCTATTCCTGTCCTTTCTGGTGTTTCCACGGTTATGGGACTGAACCAGCGCCTGTGCTGTTCAATCCCTGACCTCACATACTGCCTGGTTGCCTCATGCAACCAGCCACTGGCATAAAAATGGCCTGGTGGGACCCAGGACACACCTGGGTCCAGTCTCAGACCCACATGGGGGGGGGGGGTGACCAGCGGACATGCAGTCCCCCCCCCTCTTTCTCACAGATCCCTGGAGGGGACAGTCAAATCCCCCTACCAGGGGCCCTGGGGGTGATACCCCCAGGGCTTTGTCATAGAATGGTGGGCTGGGGGGTGGTCAGATCCCCTCATCCCAGTCGCTCCTCCCCCTGAGTAAAGGGGGGGGGAGAGTGCCCCTGTGCTTCAATGGTGGAGGGGTGGTCAGGTCCCCCACACTTCTGGTTGCTTTGTTGCAACCAGCTACCTTTTCATTGCCCTAACCACCTAGGGCTGGTGGGGGGGTGGTTAATTCCCCCCCACCACTGGTTGCCTTGATGCAACCAACCTGGGTGGCAAGCTGTTTGCTACCAGCTGCCCCACCTCCCCCTCACAATGGGGGGCAAGGGGAGGCAAGGGAGCCCGGGCCGTTGGCCCTGGCCCTTGCGGCACCAACAGCCGGCCGCCACCCAGCGTGGTGGCCGCAATAGGCTAAACAGCCGCGACAACGGCCCCACGGGGGCCGTCGGGCCCCATAGACGGGCCAAAGGCAAAAACAGCGGCCCCAAGCTGGCCGCAACATGGGCGGCAGCCCCAACTGGGCTGAGAAAAGGGCGGCGGCCCCAATGGGCCGCCCCAAGCCCAAAAACTAAGTAAACCATACTTTGGCGGGCCAGCCCGTCTGGCCAAGTATGTCCAAAATAAACCTTTGGGCCCAATTATGGTAATAAGAGCCCATCTAGCTGTATTTGGCCATATACCTCATCGGGCCCTAATGGGCCCGTGTCCCAATAGGCCTGTTTCACGCATTTTGAGGCCAGTTTTCCCAAATCCCCAACATCCACACAGGCCTGTACGGTCTGTGTGAGTGTCCAATGGGCCGGAGAGGCCCATATGTGCATCCCATTTGTATTAAACTTATACGTAGCACACACGTAAATGCATACTTATGTTAACATTATTTGCTTTCTTACTTACCTTTTGATTTATATTTCAATTTGAAAGCTTTATATTTATTCTTTCCAAATATGAAATTTCAATTATTTTTTAGATTTTTGGCAAGGAGATTTTGTGTTAAAAACATTTTGTCCACAAAAATTAAAATGGAGAGAGAACACCTGAAAAGTTAGGACATGTGAAAGAAAAAAGTGGAAAGTTAATTCTGAATGAATGAATGCCTTTGATTAAATTTAGGACAAAAAAAACTCAGGAAAAAATAGGGATAAAATAGGAAAAAAACATTGAGGAAAGGAAAATATTAAAAAAGACAAAATTTAAAAAAAATTCAGGACAGTTTTTTTGAAACACACAGTACCTTGTTTCCTCAATAAATAAAAATAAAAGCTTCCCTCAACACCTGAACGAACAAAAAAATCATGACGTAACTGGAGGCTGCGCAATCAATACACCAAAGAGAATTATGCAAGATAATGGATACTAAAAGCAGTAAAAAACCAACAGCCAATCACCTAAAAGGTCCCGTGCAACAGGAAAACCATCTCATTACAAAATCTGTATACACAGCACTTTATACAAGATACTGCATGCAGTAAAAAAAAAACCAATCACTAGACCAGGTGAATTGTGAAAATTACACAACCAAATAAGCTCATCTGTATACTCAGCACTTTATGCAAGGTTCTGCATGCAGTACCAAGAAAAAATTAAGTAAAAAACCATCTTATCAGCCCTAAACAGCAATATATACAATCAGGCTCATGTAGTACCAAACAAACCACCAGTACAAACTCATGGCAGAACTACACACCAAAATATATTAATGCAGGAAGCAAACTTAGTGCCAAACAAAAACAGGTAACAAACCATATTTTCAGCCTTAAACAGCACTATATGCAAGGGTGTGCATGCATGAAAATGATGTGCTAATTTTTTTACAGATCAAAAAGAAAATCTCATACAACTTTAAATTTTTTCAAAAAGAAGAAATGAATCATGTACTTATACTTCCCTGTAAATAACCTGTACATAGAGAGCTTGAGGGGAAGCCTTGAAAAACCCTTTGGATAGTATCTTTCAATTTAAGAATGGCCTTGCTTCCCTATCATGGCTCTACCCATGAGAATGCCCCTCAGGCCTCTCATCCATTTTACCATCACTATCCCCATCCATTTAGCCATCACCATCCCCATCCATTTTTTGTACTACCCAGATAATATCTCATCATTTAGTGAAAAATAAAAGCAATTAAATCAAAAATCATGTTTTGAACCTCATCACCAATCAATTTAACCAATGTCACCAGGTTCTTGCAATAAAGGTTTTTCTGAGACCCAAACTATTCAGCAAATGATAAAAGAAACACCATTTTCCTACCAATAACAAACCCTATACAGAGAGAGGGCACCAAAATTGACAAAACCACCAAAATTTTTCCCTACACATCCCGCTGTGGTTAACCCATTCTTTGGGTCCTCTCCTGATTTACAGCTTTAAAAGGAAACCCTTATCATTGTTTCTTGAGATATTGGTTCAGATCAAATATATCAGATCAAACTCTTGGTAAACGTCCCTTTCAATAATAAATATTGATCTGGTTTACTTTCTAACCATTTTATCAATCACAGTTAATATTTAATCTAGACCTGATCTGAGACCTATTTTAAGTCTCAAAGGAACCAGCAAATAATTCAATAAAAAATTATTGTGCAGACTTAATATAGTTTTAGAAGGGATTGAAACTCATAAAAACCTTATTTCACTACTAATATAAAGGATTGAAAGTAAAACTAAAATCCCCTTCAAGTAATACAATAGAGCTATTTCATAAATTAAATTAATCCCCAGCCCTACACCAATAAACCTTATAGAAGCCCACCAATTAAAGATAATATACAAGGTAATATTCTTTCAAAATCCACATTTTATTTTTACTATATTGACTGCCTGGTATTTTGAAAGTTAACTTGTTAGGGCATTTCAAATTTAACCAAACCCGCTGTTTTATAATGGCGGGTTTCAACCCAAATCTTCAATTTCAAACCCGCCATTAAAAATCAAAAAAAAACCCACTTATTTCACATCAGACGTCTCAAAGTTAACATGAAATAAGTGTGTTTTTTCAAATAAAGTATTTAAAGGCTTCTGCCACCTGTCCACATCATCCACCCCTGGCTTCCCACCTCCTTCTACCTCTGACCTGATTTCTAATTTTTTTACCTCCATCCTCTTCATAAAAAGATTCACCACTCTCATCACCACTCTCATCAATTTATCACCCTCATCACTTGATCACTCACCACTTTATTGCTCTCATTGATTCATTGCTCTCATCACTCTACCTCCAACAAAAACTTGTACCTCCAACCTCATCCAAAGAATGCAATCATGGTTTTATTGATCTTGTCACTTTATGGCTCTCATCACTTCATATCTCTCATCACTTTATCTTGCTTGTAACTTTATCCCTTTCATCACCTTATTTCCCTTACTCTTTCCAAATGTCCCCTCAGCAAATCTCCCCCTGCAAGTCCACACAAAACTTCAACACACCAAAGCAAACATTGCCAAGGAACTCCACAACAAAAAATCCTCCCCCATCAGCTTCCAAGGGCTCAAAAAATCCTCCCCCTTCAGCTTCCAAGTGCTCAATTCAGCTCAAGAGAGCTGATCACATCATCCTGGTCAACTGGCTCAAAATTCCCTTCAACTATGATTCCTGCTTTGGATTGGACAATGAAACACGTGTTGGACAACCTCCTTCCTCTAAAGTCAATGGTTATCTCCTGATGGCCAATGAACTCAAGAAAAAAATAAAAAGTAGGCTGGATCTGTCATCCAAACAGATGAGGGAGCAATTCAAGCATTATTGATCCAAGTACAAAAAGGCCCACTCCATGTCAATCTCCACCGGCTTTGGTATCACTGATTCTGACAAAGCCAAGGGAATCAACTTGGTAGTTGATAAGTTGGACTCCATTTGTCCTTTTTATATTCAAATGGATGAAATCTTTGGAAAAAAGGCCAAAATCACCCCTTTAGCCGCTTTTGATGCCCAAAAATCCAATTCAGTCCACTCTGAGGACTTGGCTGGGGATGCTCAGCCTAGCAATGGTGATCCTGAAGAAACCTTTTCCTTGGAGTGGCCCCCATCCAATGCCAAGGAGGATATTCAAACGCAATCAGCTCCAATTACGTCTACTTCCGCATTGATTGATGTTTCAAACCATACCTTGGAGCCCTCCCCTCTTTCTTTGGATTGCTCTCTTCCTGGGTTAGAAGAGCTCATCAACCTTTTTGATGCGGAACAAGATACTCCACATTCTCTATTACCCTCAACATTGGTTCAAGTAAAGAACCAAGCTCTTTTCTCTTCTATCTGGTTAATTCTGACTGATTTATATTTGTAAAAAAACAGGCTCATCCATTCCATAATGGCCAAAAACTCAAGCCAATGGGGCCTCTCACATTGCCTTCCAACACTAGTGACAAGTTTCAGACTCAAAACTCCTCTGCCAAGGGTAAGCAAAAGGCCTCAAATTCCATCAATATCAACCCCAATAGTCATCAAAAGAGGAGAAACACTTCTGGTTTTTCAGGCTTTGAAGAAATCATGGAGAAGCAAGACTCATGTAAGTCCATTGTTTTAATATCCTTGCTTTCAAAATCATGATCATTGCTTTTCCCCTGCAAAAAACACTCAAATCACAAATTGAATCCAAAAAAATTGAGTTTGAATAACAAAAGTTGGATTGTCAACTGGCCATGGATGTTCAAAAGCAGAAAGACATGAGTTTGGCTCATCAAAAAAAATGGGATTCTGAGTGGAAGTTGAAACAGGCTGAGCTAGAGTTTCAAGAAGAGGAAAAGGAGAAGGATCAACAGCAAGCACAACTGGAAAAGGAGAGGGAAAAACTTGCAACCAAAAAAAAGGATACGGTATCAGTAGCCTTGGCTTGCATTGGTAGAAGTAGAACAGCAGATGAAATAAAGCAGATAACTTTAATGGTGGGCTTGTAAATATATTTGCATGGGTGAAAGAAAAACAAAAAAATATTTTTGATTAAAACGTTTGAGAGTATTCTTAACCCCACCAACATACAGATCTTTATTTGTTTTTATTTTTTTTTTCTAGAGTAAATTTGGGCATTATTAAAATCCCTACAAGTTTTTCTAGTTGTTTTATTAATTTGAAGTAACATGGCCATTCTGGTATGGGTTGCTGTTTCCACAGCAGGAAAGGTACAGTGCTTGTACTTATTAGCTGCCCAAACCATTTTTACTATACCTTTTTGCTTGAAATCAATTCCAAAGCCATGGTCAGGAAAAACAAATCGGCAATCCAATAATTGATATTTGTCCGTATTTTCAATAAGTTGACCATTTGATTTCTTGGTTGGAACCACAAGTACAAAGGAGTAGCCAGAGATGTTGCCTTTGTTGATATGAGGAGAGTTGTAAAAAAGAATCCAAGGTGAAAGTGATTTGTGGGGAGAAATTAAAAGGTGTAGGCTTGGAGCCAAATTCCAACAAAGAGAAAGAGGGGATGTTGTTTTCCTTCATGGTATCACAGTTTGATTCAAAGGAAAGTTTGGCAATATTACGCAACATTTGTCCTAGAATTTGGGATACTTTGTTGGCCTTAAGTTTGAGGAAAGCATACTCTTGAGGAGAAAATGTAATAGATGATTTCTTCATATAAAGTCAAAATAACTCCAAAGGATGCATTGATTTTTGCCATCCAACTGCCCACATTTTTCCACTGCAAGATCTTGAAGGACCAACCGGGTTAAAAAATGTTTTTGAACCATGAAGGAAAGTGGTGAAAAAGTTGATGTCCTTCTTATCTTGTTCTGAGAGTTTATCCAAGGGCACAAATTCAACTATTGCAACCAGGGCTTGGTAATCAGATTGATCAAGGACAATCAATTTTCCACAGTGGAAGAAATGGAACCATTTGATTTTTGTTTTTCTTGCTCAAACTCTTCCTGGGTGGTTTTTAAACTATTCTTTTTTGTTTTGGCAACAATTGAAGGGTACAGATCCAAAGGATGTGGTTTCCGACCAGAACAGACCACCTTTTCATTAATACCTTCCTCAGTAACTTCAAAAGACATTTCTGACTCCCAATATTGAAGCCTCTTTTTTCAAGCAGCCCTACTCTTCCCACCTCTCTGTATGCTTTTCAAGACATCTCCTTCCATCTTGTTCTCTCCAAATCCTATACTTATATTGGGGTGAGGAACAAGGCGGGATTTGATTTTTTGTGTAACATTTTGAGGCGGGTGGTAGAATAATTGGACATTCACCAATAGGGGTTGAGGGATTGGAAAAAAAAACACAAAAAAACAGTCAGTCAAATGGACATCATCAGTGAAACAAGATTGGATCAAAAAAAATTAAAAAAAACCATGACTTGATCCCAAGTTCACCAGAAATGTGATCACCAAAAAAAAAAAAAAGAAAAACTGTACAAAAAAAAACATCACATCAGCACCCAAAAAAAAAAAAAAAAAAAAAAAAAAAAAAAAAAAAAAAAAAAAAAAAAAAAAAAAAAACTTACTGGGGTGTGAGGGAATTGGGCTGGGCGTTTGAGTTGGGTTTGGTTCAGGCCTTGGGCCAGGTAGGCAGGGCCTGTGAACCAGGGAGAGGGGGGAGGTTGGTTGGCCAGGCAGGCGTCCAAGGGGGGGGCAGGCCGCGGCGGGCAAGCAAGGAGGGGGGGCAAGGTGGGGGGGCCGAGGTGGGGCCGGCAGGCAAGGAGGGGGGGCCAAGGTGGGGCAGGCGGGCAAGGAGGGGGAAAGCAAGGAGCAGGGGCTGGTGGATCAAGGGGGGGGCGGGGTGGCACTGGTGGCCAAGCAAGGAGGGAGGGGGGCCAAGGTGCTGCCGGTGGGCAAGGAGGGGGCAAGCAAAAAGCAGGGGCCAGCGGATTGGGAGGGGGGGCAAGGTGGCACCAGCGGCCAAGAAAGGAGGGAAGGGGGCCAAGGTGCCGCCGGTGGGCAAGGAGGGGGCAAGCAAAAAGCTGGGGCTAGCGGATCAAGTGGGGGGGGCAAGGTGGCAACGGCGGCCAAGAAAGGAGGGAGGGGGGCCAAGGTGCCCCCGGCGGGCAAGGAGGGGGTAAGCAATGAGCAGGGGCCGGCGGATCAAGAGGGAAGGAGGTGGCACCGGAGGCAGAGAAAGCAGGGAGGGGGGCCAAAGTGCCTTGGGTGGGCAAGGAGGGGGCCAGCGGATCAAGAGGGGGGGAAAGGTGGCACCGGCAGCCAAGCAAGAAGGGAGGGGGGCCAAGGTACCGCCAGTGGGCAAGGAGGGGGGAGGCTGGGCAAGGTGGGGCCAGAGGGCAAGTGAGGAGGGGGGGTGGTGAAGGAGCGGGTTAGCTTCTGATGATGGGGAGGAGTAGGAGAGAGAGATTACCAGTGCCAAAGTGGTGGGTGAGGAGGAGGTAAGGAGGTGGGTGAGGAGGTGGTGGTGGGTGAGGAGGTGGTGGTGGGTGAGGAGGAGGTGAGGTGATGGGTGAGGAGGAGATGGTGGTTGAGGAAGAGGTGGTGGTTGAGGAGGAGAGTGGACCGGTGGGTGGGTGGGGTGAGTTGGGTGGTGTGGTGGGGTGGGTGATGTGGTAGGGTGAGGTTTTGGGTCAGTTTTGTCTAAGAAAAAAAAAGAAAAAAGAAAAAAGAAAAAAGAAAAAAGAAAAAAGAAAAAAGAAAAAAGAAAAAAGAAAAAAGAAAAAAGAAAAAAGAAAAAAGAAAAAAGAAAAAAGAAAAAAGAAAAAAGAAAAAAGAAAAAAGAAAAAAGAAAAAAGAAAAAAGAAAAAAGAAAAAAGAAAAAAGAAAAAAGAAAAAAGAAAAAAGAAAAAAGAAAAAAGAAAAAAGAAAAAAGAAAAAAGAAAAAAGAAAAAAGAAAAAAGAAAAAAGAAAAAAGAAAAAAGAAAAAAGAAAAATGAAAAATGAAAAATGAAAAATGAAAAATGAAAAATGAAAAATGAAAAATGAAAAATGAAAAATGAAAAATGAAAAATGAAAATTGAAAAATGAAAAATGAAAAATGAAAAATGAAAAATGAAAAATGAAAAATGAAAAATGAAAAATGAAAAATGAAAAATGAAAAATGAAAAATGAAAAATGAAAAATGAAAAAAGAAAAATGAAAAATGAAAAATGAAAAAAGAAAAATGAAAAATGAAAAATGAAAAAATAAAAAAGAAAAAGGAAAAAAGAAAAAAGAAAAAAGAAAAAAGAAAAAAAAGAAAAAAACAGAGTGAGTCAGCCTAGGATTCTTGGTTGAACAACCAAAACAAAAAAAAAAAAATTTTACCTATTTCAAAACAAAATCTTCCTCATCAAAGTGGTAAAGGGTGAGGGTTAAAATCCTCTCTCTCATACAAGAAGATGAGGGACAAGATGATACAGGGATGACTTGGGGCGGATCAGGAATATCATCTTCAAATATTTTGTGCCATTCACCTTTGATGCTTGCCAAAAGATTGTGAAGGATTACACAAGTGATAATCCAGTTGATGAGGAACTTCATTTCTATGGGTTTTTCAAGATGGTTTTGTATTTCCCTTGAGATGGCCCATCTTCCTATCAGGACTTCAATGGAATTATCAATCCAAACTAATGATTGGGCAAGATGATAGTTCGAATTGGTTTTTCCTTGATTGGTGGAAAAAACATTCTGGTTGCTTGAACCACATATTTCCCACAAGCATAAGCTGAATTGGCCAGAAGGTATTGATTGTGATCAAAGTAGTTCTCTGGTTTTTGGGAAAACGGCATCCAATTGAACATGTATGAATCATGACAAGAACTTGAAAGGCCAGCATGGAGGGATATGAACTGGTTGTTTTTATCACAAACAAGTTGTAGGGCCATGGAGTATCTAAAAAAAATGAAAGATATTTTTTCAGTGGTGCAATCAAAGGTTTTATCAAATTCATTGGAAAAGAAATGAATCAGTTTCCTTTTTTTGCAATCAAAATAGTGGTTGCCATGTAGCTTTGGTTTTTGACTCAAGGGGATGGTGGTTCCATCAAAAAACCCAATGCAACCAGGAAAGCCTTTGGTCTCAATTACTTGAGTTATCTCCTTGCGTTCTTTTTTGGTTGGCAAGAAAGGACTGAGCAACGGAAAAATAGGATAGAAATCATGACTCTTTTGGTGTATAAGTCAATGCTTCCATAACTAACTGAGAATAGATTTTCCAATTGATGAATTTCTGCTCCATTTCCATTTGATCCCAATCTACAAAGAGCAAAAGAAAGTTGGATTTCTGGATTGTGTTGAGGATTCCAAGAATTATTCTGGAAGATGTGGTGGTCTTCAATCATCTCCAAAAGTTTCAAGAATGAAGGCAACAAAGTTTTGAATAGTTGCTGTGTTATAATTATGGCCAGCAATTAGCTTAGGCAAATGAGCAGTATTCAAAGCAAAAGAAATGCTGGAAACCTTGTGTCAATAATTGCTTGATGGGCTCTCACAATTGGGCAATAAGTTGGATGATATTGTTGATGAATTCAATTGGATGATGAATGGATGATGGAAAAAAGCAGGGAGAGAGCTCCTTAAGTACAAAAGATTGGCCTCTTGTGAGCCCATGATACAACAAACCAAAAGGCAAATTTTCGGCCCCAGAAGATCTCTACAGGCTCTACAGGCCTTGTTTCTTGGTTTGGGCTACATCAGCCCACATGTAATCAGTCCCTGTACCCTTACAACTGGCCTATCCCGGTCATTTCTGGTGTTTCCACCTCAATGGGGCTGAACCAGCCCCTTAACTGTTCAAAACCCTGGCCGGTTGTCTTTTTCAACTGGCCTGTTACCTCACATGCTGGCTGGTTGCCTCATGAAACCAGCCCCTGGCCATACAAATGGCCAGGAGGGACCCAGGACACACCTGGGTCTGGTCTCAGACACACATGGGGGGGGGGGGTGACCAGCGGACATGCTGTCCCCCCCCCTCTTTCTCACAGGTCCCTGGAGGGGGCGGTCAAATCCCCCTACCAGGGGCCCTGGGGGTCAATACCCCCAGGGTGTTGCTACGGTAAGTGGGCTGGGGAATGGTCAGGTCCCCTCCAGCCTGTTGCTCCTCCCCCTTGGTAAAGGGGGGGGGGAGTGCCCCTTTGTTGGTGGGGGGGGGGGGGGGGTGGTCAATTCCCCCCCACCGCTGGTTTCATTGATGCAACTGGCCTAGCCGCCACCTTTGGTGAGGGGGTGATCAAGTCCCCCCCACCATTACAGGTTTCTCCTTGCAACTGGTTGCTGGCTGGTTCAACCCAGCCAGCCTTCCCCTTCCCCCTTGCAATGGGGAGTGAGGGGAGGGGGAGGAGCTGAGGCCATTGGCCCCAGCCCCACGGCTCCATCAACCGGCCGCCACCCCACAGGGCAGCCGCGCTGCCCCCCTACAACAGCCCCACTTGGGCCGTTGGGCCCTGCAAATGGGCCGTAGGCAAAAACAGCCTCCCCAAGAGGGATGCAACATGGGCAGAAGCCCCAACTGGGCTGCAATATGGGCCGCGGCCCCAATGGGCTTCCCCAAGCCCAAAAACTAAGTAAAACATATCTTGGCGGGCCAGCTTGTCTGGCCAAGTATTTCCAAAATAAACCTTGGGCCCAATTATTCCCATACAAGCCCATCTGGCTGTATTTGCCCATATAACTCACCAGACATGTTAGGGCCGGTGTACCAATGAGCCTGTTTCATGCATTTTGAGGCCTTTTTCCCCAAATTGGTGACATTCACACAGGCCCGTAAGGTCTGTGTGAGTGTCAAATGGGCTGGAGAGGTCCATATGTGAATCCCATCTGGATTTAACTTATACGTAGCCCAAGTGTAAGTGCATATGTATTTTAACATGCTGGAAGCTTTTGTCAGGGATGAGGTCAAGCTTTTGCCTTTTATACCTAGGGTTGTGGAGGGTTTTTATTCTTGGAACCATGTATTGCTTTTTCAACAGAGAATTAAAAGCTAACCAAGTTGATTCCAAATTGGAGTCTCAATCATAGTCTGAATGGGAGTCAAACAGTAGCAAAAGTTCAGTCAGCTTTTTTGTGTTTTCAACTTGCTGGCAGGAAGTTTAATTGGACATGTTCAGAAAGATGGTGATGTGATGTGGGGTGATGAGATGATGATGGGATTTGTGTGAAGATTGAGATGTGAAGCAATGGAGATGAGATGTGTGTGATGCAATGGAGATGCAACCCGTATGGATTTGCTGATGTGGATGGGTCCTTTAGATGTGATGGATGGTGGGAGGATGATGATGCATAAATGGCGGGTTTGATGTTTGAAATCCCCCATTTTCATGAAACCCGCCATTTCAAAATACACCAGTTAGGGGGTATGTTTATTTCAGAAACCTGCCATGAAAAATGGCGGGTTTGCTAACTTTTATACACCCTATTATTCAGTATCAAATTTCAACCAATGTTTGAAACTTTATTAGATCCAATAAATAAAATACCATACCCTTCATTCTATCTAATTTTATTTTCTGTCCTCCCTTGGATCTCTTCAAGAACTTTCTCAAATAGACAATATGACAAAAGTATAACTTGAAAAAATGAAAAAATCATTCTCCCATACAACTTCAATTCCAAATTCTTAAATTTCACACAAAATGGATAAAAATAATCCCCCTATGTGTAATCCACAATTTCTTTCCCTCTCTCAATATCTAATTTCCAAATATACTGGTTTATGCCTCCTTTTGTAAATGTACTCAACTAATTTGGACTTCTTGGAATCCTCAGCCTTGCTGAATTTTTACAAAGAAGGACCTTCCCAATCCAATAACTTCAAAATTCTATAGCTTTCATCTGCATTGAATTTTGAAATTTTTAAATTCTACCATCAATTTACCACAGATCCTCTCTTGCACCTCCCAAAAATCCTTCCCCAAAAATCTCTGAAATGTCTTTCACAAAAACTTCCACAGATTATTTCTTCAAAATCTTGGCACAATTAATGTTCCATTTCTCATTGAACTCCAATTCAACCTCATTCTTATACTCCAACACAATAAATTACTACTTAGTCTCTCCAATGTCTTCCTTGGTCTTCAAACTTGGTGACTTTTTTTTGATTAGTAATTTTTGAATCCCTGGTGTTCTGGGTTTCTTCAACTTTCCATTCCAATTTTCACAGAATTTCTCCTGCTAGAATCATTTTTTGCCCAGTCAAAATTTCCAATTCTGATTTCAATTTTGCATTAGAACAGTTATACACAAATTCTCAAAAAATGAAATGTTGAAGCCTCAATATTTTCCACCTGCAACCATCTTCCATTTTATTGTTTCCTGGTTAATTTTTCTACATCCACAGAACAGATACCTTCTTCCTTCATTGGATTTTGCTTAAAATATATTAATAAAAATAGAGTTTTGCTCTCTGCAAAGATAATTCATTTGATTCATCCATCAAATATTTAAATTCATTCCTTTTTGCCTTGGATAAATTCAAAATCTATTTTGATTTTTTTTACATGATTTCACTTATGAAATTCACTAGAAATACCAAAGCCTCCTGAGAAATTTGATTAAATTTGAGTCAATTTTTAAAAGCTCAAATATTTTTTCTTTGATGGATAATAAATTCTTTCACATAAATAGCTCTGCCCTCTCCTCAAGAAATTTGGGACTTAATCAAAGAGCTTGGAATAATTTTTCATTTTGAAATATTGATGATTTGATTTCATAAATTTAAAAATTTCACTCTTTAAATGGAATTGAGGAAATCAAATTCAAAGAAGAAAAACTCATAAATGACTTAAATAATAAAACAAAATACATATTTTGAAGCTATGGTGAATTAATTTGAAAAAAAAATCAGGCAAGGTCAAACAAAAAATTGTCCAAATTTCTCAAAATATGGAAGCTTATGCATTAATATAGTTGAAAAAAAGTTTATGATAGGAAAAAGAAATTAAAATATAAGATTTGCAGAATGATTGTTTTATATGGTCAAAAAATATCTTTTCTAATCTGGAAAAAATAATAAAATGGATTAATTTTCAAAAATATGAGAAGGAGAATGATTGGGTTAATATTGAGAAAAAAAATAAATGATCCTTGAACATTTCATATTTTAGCAGTGATTTAGAATTTGAGCTCATAGAAAAGATTCATAATCTAATTGGATTGTAATTTTTTTATTTTTTGCTTTGTAAACATTGGAAAAAAATTATTTTTATTAAAAAAAAATTCATGATGCAAAATTAATTCCACAAAGTTGAAATTAATATGTACTTTCTTTCCTGAGATATATTAAACTCATTTAAGTATCATGTTCTAGAGTTTTCTTTTGTCTTCCACTGATCTGAAAATAGATGGAAATCTTATTGTGAAAATTGGGTTCCTGGGAATTAAAATTTGAGACCTTTCAATTTTTGGATTATCAAAGTGTTCCTTTTTTTCTTGTAATTTCAAAAAAAAATGAAACCCAAAGTTAGGGAAAGGAAAATGATATGGTATAAATTTGTATTTTTCTACATTTTCTTCAGTTAGCCCTTCTATTTCTTTGGTGGATTACAAGAATAAAAAAACAAGGAGAATAGATTTTCATTATCAATATGATTTTAATCTCATAAATCAATATGAATGAAGCTGAGATTTAATATTTCTAATTTTTATTAAAGAGAAATTTTTCCAATACTCTGATAATTTCTCCTATAATATGTGTATCTCTTCTGAAATTCAAGCTGCAAAAGGTTTCATTCTTCATGGCAAAAATAAATGCAGATTTTCTGATTTACCAACCACTCCATTCATAATTATTCATGAATTTTTTCCAATCAACTTTACACCAATTACCGCCCCAGGTTATATAATGCAGAATCAGACAGAAGCAAAATTTTAAACTGTATGAAACAGTGTAAAATGAATTTTTTATACATCCTTTTAGCTTCATGTAAGCAGTCCAAATTTTTTGAAGGAATAATTTAAACCATAAAAATATTATCATTATCTTGTGAAATTATTTAATGGAAATATTTCATGGAATATCAAAAATTAAAAATATTGAATCCTTCCTCATTGATCTAAATTTAGATTCTTCAGTCTCATTATTGAGTTCTCTTACTCTCCCTTGAAATATTCCTCCATTCTTTCTCATTTATTTTACAAATTTTTCAGTTCAGTTATTAGTTTGCACATCCCAATTCTTGATTTGATTTCAATATCTGATTGAAAGTATTCAAATATTTTATAAATAAATTCAAATTTATAGAACATGTTTTTTCAAAAAAAAAGGTTGAAAAAAAAATTCAAAAAATAAAAGATAAATAGCACAATTTTTTAAATAACCCAAATAAAACAAAAAAACAGATTTTTTTGATGATTATGAGGCTCTTGATCACAAAATAATGGGGTGAAAGGGAATTTATACAATTTATTCTTAAAGGAATACAAAACTGAAATACAAAGAAATCAAGAACTGGGGCAACTTGAAATAGTTTTTAAATCAGATGGCGCATTCATTGTTAAATTAACCAGGAATCAATTATGAATTCAATGGAAGAGAAGGGGGAAAATGAGGAGATAAGGTGGAGTGGGGGCGGCGGGGGAAGACTATCTGTTGCTTGAATATTTGGTCCTGTTCTTGAGTAAAAAAAGAGGATATTATTATTTCCTCAGTGAAAAGACAAAGATATGAGTTTTTTTGGGGGGGGGGAATGATCAAAACTGTGTCAGTTTTCTTGGGGGGTTAATGGAGTATCTACAGGAGGTGAAGATTTTTATAAGAGTTGTCAATAATTGATGGCTTTAAGTTTGGGGTGATGATAAATTTATGGCCTAAATGAGTTGTGTACACAGCTCATTTGGGCCATGTGCCATGCCAAACAACTCAATTGTGGCCTTTTAGCCACCCTATAACCTGAGTGTAGTTGTACAGCCCCCACATGACAGCCAGGGCTGTGTGGCAAAACACCCAACTACAATCCAGTTGTGTGTGGTTGAACACGACTTGAATGTAGTCGTTTTCTGCGCCACAGGCCTTCATGTTTTTTGGGCTAAAAAAAATAAAACAAAAAACAATTAAAAAGCCAAAACAAACTAAATAAAAATACAAAAAATCAGAAATCAACCAAAAGATCAAAAATGTTGATTCTTTGGTTTAAAAAAAACAAAAAATAACAAATAACAGATAACAAATAAAAAAAAAAAAAAATAAAAAATGAAAAATAAAAAATAAAAAATAAAAAATAAAAAATAAAAAATAAAAAATAAAAAATAAAAAATAAAAAATAAAAAATAAAAAATAAAAAATAAAAAATAAAAAATAAAAAATAAAAAATAAAAAATAAAAAATAAAAAATAAAAAATAAAAAATAAAAAATAAAAAATAAAAAATAAAAAATAAAAAATAAAAAATAAAAAATAAAAAATAAAAAATAAAAAATAAAAAATAAAAAATAAAAAATAAAAAATAAAAAATAAAAAATAAAAAATAAAAAATAAAAAATAAAAAATAAAAAATAAAAAATAAAAAATAAAAAATAAAAAATAAAAAATAAAAAATAAAAAATAAAAAATAAAAAATAAAAAATAAAAAATAAAAAATAAAAAATAAAAAATAAAAAATAAAAAATAAAAAATAAAAAATAAAAAATAAAAAATAAAAAATAAAAAATAAAAAATAAAAAATAAAAAATAAAAAATAAAAAATAAAAAATAAAAAATAAAAAATAAAAAATAAAAAATAAAAAATAAAAAATAAAAAATAAAAAATAAAAAATAAAAAATAAAAAATAAAAAATAAAAAATAAAAAATAAAAAATAAAAAATAAAAAATAAAAAATAAAAAATAAAAAATAAAAAATAAAAAATAAAAAATAAAAAATAAAAAATAAAAAATAAAAAATAAAAAATAAAAAATAAAAAATAAAAAATAAAAAATAAAAAATAAAAAATAAAAAATAAAAAATAAAAAATAAAAAATAAAAAATAAAAAATAAAAAATAAAAAATAAAAAATAAAAAATAAAAAATAAAAAACAAAAAATAAAAAATAAAAAATAAAAAATAAAAAATAAAAAAATAAAAAATAAAAAATAAGAAATAAAAAATAAAAAATAAAAAATAAAAAATAAAAAATAAAAAATAAAAAATAAAAAATAAAAAATAAAAAATAAAAAATTAAAAATTAAAAATTAAAAATTAAAAATTAAAAATTAAAAATTAAAAATTAAAAATTAAAAATTAAAAATTAAAAATTCAAAATTAAAAATTAAAAATTAAAAATTAAAAATTTAAAATTTAAAATTTAAAATTTAAAATGAAAAATTTAAAATTAAAAATTAAAAATGAAAAATGAACAAAAAACAAAAAACAAAATAAAAATAAGTAAAAATGAAGAAAAGGTGATGTTAAATTCACAGCTCCAACCGTGTGGTAGTTGTGTAGGGCCCTACATGGCTCAAATGAGGTGTGAGGGCCCAAAGACGACTAAAAAGGGCTGTTTCAAACATGCGCAACCCCGCAGGGTGGTGTAGGAGCCATATAACTCCCAGGAGCTGGATACCCCCGTACACGGCTCAAATTGGCCGTGTTAGGGTGTTCACAACCCCCCAGGAGCTGTGCTAGAATTTTGGGCACCGCCTGGACCACACTTGGGTTCTGTCAACCCAAATTTGGGATCAACACATACTTTTTGAGACTGTTGTTGCACACCTAGCAATCCCAAAGAGACATTTAAGTGAAACCCAAGTGAAATTAAAGTGAATAATCATAAATCCTATAAAAATCTGCAAACAATTCTTTCTCAACTCAAAAGTGAGCAAATTATGTTTGTTGAATTGAAAGTTGCATTGAATACTGAAGTATACCATTGCATTTTTCTGAATTGGAGCAGTGGAAATCCCTCCTTCTTCTGAAATGGCTGCGTGGAAGGTCTATATTGATAGTGAAATCAACAAAGCTTTGGAAAAAGAAAAAAAGGATTTGGGTAATGAAACAGTGGAAGCCTCAATTGCATCCTCATCAAGGGTGACAATTGAGGAAAAAAATGATTCACAAATTGACATGAAATCTGGTGGTGAGTAACATTTTATGTACTTGTCTTTGCTGTATTTAATTTTATTGAAGCTGATGGAGTGAATTCCATTGATATAACTATGTAACTATGGCAGATCCACTTGACAAACCTCCCTTGAGAGCTTTTCCTACTAGGGAAGAGGCAAAAAACTATTTTCAAACATGGGCGATGAAGCATGGTTACGCTTTAACAGTTTTCAACTCAAAGCGTGACCAATCTGTTGATTTAGCCTGTGATAGAAATGGTTCCTATCCAGGAAGTCTTCTTACCAAATGGTCTAGAAAAACTCAATTAAGGAAGGTTGGTTGCAAGTTTTGAATCCATGCAAGTCAAACAAAGGGAGACCCCTTGTGGCGCCTCTCCTACAAAGAAAACCAACATAACCATCAACCATCTGAACATCCCTCTGTGCATCCTCAACTGAGGAGAATCTTAGCGGTGGCTTAGACAATCTAGTAGAAGGCATGAATTATGGGCTCAATAAGGTTACAACTGAAGAGAAAATTGAGCAACATTGATAGGGGGGATTATGGTGATGACCAAACAATCTATAACACTAAGCAGAAGGTAACGCTTGCAGAACTAAAGGGAAAAAGTGTCATGGAGGTACTCTATGAACATCTTGAAGAAACAAGTTGGATTCACTGGTCAAAGTTCATTGGAGAGGGTCACTTGGAGGCCCTAAACTTAGCACATCCAGAGGCAGCAAAGCTTTCAAAACAATTCCATCATATGGCTATGTTGGATTGTACTTATAAAAAAAATAAGTAAAAAACCGCACTATTTCATGTTGTAGGAATGACAGTCAATCAGAAAAATTTCACAAAAGTTCTTGTTTTTATAACAAAAGAAATGCTTGAGTTCTAAAGTTGGTCTGTAAATGCATTAAAGGAGTTGGCTTATAATCCTGAGAGACTTCAAAAAGTCTTTGTTAGGGACCGTGAAAAAGCTCCAATTTGTGCAATTGAAACTAGTTTCCCTGAGCTGTCAAGACAATGGTGCACTTGGAACTTGTCTAAAAACATACAAGCAGACTGTAAAGCGGTCTTTGTTAATGAATTTGAATGATGGAAAAGCTTTATGACTCTGTGGTCAAAGTATGGGGCCTCAAAGACCAAGGAGGAGGCAGAGATCAATGATGTAGAACTCAGAGTAGGTCCAAATGAATGCTTCTTATTCTTCCTAGTTTTGGGTTCTGACATTTTGACTTTTAGTGTTTCTTGAAAGACTATGAGGATGTACTCAAGTATATGGAAAATAAAATTTTCCCTATCAAAGAAACTTTTTTAACAGGGTGGACTTGTATAAACCCAGATTTTGGAAACAAAACAACTTTTTGGGTCGAAAGGGCCATGCAACTCTCAAATAATTTCTTGAAAAATCTTTGGGAAACCGGTTGGATGTTTGGAAAAGCCTTGAAGGAAAATTTTTGAATCAAATTAATTCAGTTCATGCATCACTTGATAACTGTCAAATTAAGTTAGGGACATTTCTTCCACCTGAACTGTTACCATTGGGTTAAAAATTGTCTTTAGAGGCAATCCATCTTGTTAGGGAACAAGTTGAGAAGTTCAAACGTGATCATGATGGCAAAGTCTGCACCAAGTCATATTTCAAGACTATGGGTTTTCCCTGTTCCCACCAAATAGGTGACAGTCTAGCATTCAGAGGATCCATGGTACCTGAAGATGTTCATCCTCAGTGGAGGTTGTACCATGACCCTTGCAGTTCTAGTTCTGTAAGTTGGCTTAAGTTGGATGGTTCAAGTTGGATTGTTCAAATCACTATGTGATTATTGCTTTTTGATTAATTCTTTTTGATTAATGAATCCTAATTCATTAATGGTTGATCCTTTTGAATTTTTCCAGTTCAATGTCAATGAAATGCTAAGCATTACTCAGTTACGTGCAAAAGTCAATGCAATGATCTTGGAATCTCCAGATTGTGAGCAAAGCGGACTATTGAAAAATATCATTCAGAAGATTAAAAAATATTGATCCAAGCCAAGACTTGAACCTAAAGTCTTACAATCAAGTAGGGGCAGGCCAAAATTGAAAGATACGCAGCAAGAACCATCTTGTTTGAGCTTTTTTACAAGCAACTAAATGGTGAAGAAAGAACTAGAAGGGCTCCAAAAAGAAAAGACAAAAGATTGGAAGTCTTTTTTTTTTTGAGATACGTTAATTTTTTTGGTTTAATGAACTTAGCTACTAACTAATGATGAATTGTTAGTCAAAGTTGGCAGAATCTGAATTGGAATTTCATAGTTTAGAGGAAGAGACTGAAAGTGAATTGGGATCACTTAATTTTGAATCAGAATCCTCTTTAGAGGAAGAGAACATGCAGCAAAGCTCAACCAGAAGCTCATGTTTTGTGAGTTTTCATTTCATTGATCAAATAAAAGAAATGAAAACTAAGTTAAATTTAATGATAGGAACCAAACATGAAATACCTCAATCAAATACCCAAAAACTTCTATAAGTTCTTGGGTGAGGTTTGGAATCCAATTGGAGATGGTAATTGCGGATTTAGAGTCATTGCTAAATCTCTTGGTTATGAAGAACATGGTCGGTTGAAAGTTAGGAAGGAAATGATTGAAACATAAGAGAAACATATAGCATGCTACATTAAGATGCTCGGTGGTTGAAAGGAGTTTGAAAAGATTAAAAAAAGAATTGATGTTGAAGACATCAATGAAAAGATTCCCTCCTCAAAATTGCTGGCTAAATTGGACATGGGTCAAATCATAGCAGACACATATTCCAAACCTGTATTTTTCATTTCATTGAAGTAATGTGATACTTATACTCCAATGAAAAATGATTTTACTGATCAATCATATCCAATGTCATTCCCTTTGTAAACAATAACCACTGGGTTCTATTAGTACTTGAGGGAGAAATGATTCCAATCCTGCCCATTGTAGCAAAACCATGTTCCTTCATTTCTAAAAAATCCTCTGGTTGGTTTGATCATCTCAAAGATCAACTGCAAATGTATTCTAGATTTAATAGACTTTGACTTCATTTCATCATTGGTTTTCATATAAATTGTAATTCTAATGCAGCTAAGAAGTTCTATTAATCTAAACGTTTATCACATTTTGAACATCATTATCTTGAGTTTTTTGAGTTAAAATCATTGTAATGAGTGTTTTGAATGAGAGTTTAATTGTAAGTCAGTTCAACTTGTGTTGGGATGATTCCATCAAAAGCTTAACTTATGTTAATCTTGGGATGGGATCAGCTAAACACAAGTTGAACTTCTTTTTTTTGGTTTTATTAATTTAGGGCTTTTCAAAAGACTTGTATTTTTTGGGCATTTTAACTTTAGGGCTGTTCAAAAGACTTCTTTAATTTTTGGGCCCTTTTACTTTAGCGCTAGTCAAGTTGAAATGACTTTAGGGCTTTTCAAGTTAGTTGTATTTGTTTTGGTGTTTTTACTTTAGCGCTAGTCAAGTTGAAATGACTTTAGGGCTTGTCAAGTTAGTTGTATTTGTTTTGGTGTTTTTACTTTAGGTCTTGTCAAGTTAATTGTCTTTTTTTTGGTGTTTTACTCTAGGGCTAGTCCAGTTACTTGTTTTTTTTTGTGTCTTTTTACTTTAGGGCTATTCCATTCAATATTACCAGTTTTTTTTATTTTGATTTATTTATTTATTTATTTGTTTTTTTTAACCAAAAAATGAACATTCTTTAATTTTTTGGTTGATTTCTGTTTTTTGGAAGGTTTATTTAGTTTAAGGGTTGTGTTAGTACCCTTTCATTCCTTTTCCTTTTTGTTTGTTTTCCGCGGTCTAGTGGCATGTGGATTGCCACACAACTACATTTGAGCCGTGTACAAATCCGCATGGCTGGAATGTAGTTGTGTGGAATTCCACATGGAGGCGGACCAAGTTGGGTGGGCCACACAACTCTGTGAGAAATGAGGGGCTGTACACAGCCCAAATTGGACCGTGTGCCATGCCAAAGGGCCCATTTTAAACCATTTTCAGGGCTCAATGAGCCGTGAATTTAACATTACCCATAAACAAATAAAAATAAAAAAACAAAACAAAAAACTGAAGAAAACAAAAAAAAATTAAATAAATAATGAAATAGACTATGAAGCAGCCCTGAAGTATAAGTGCCAAAAAATTCAAGTTCAACTTGAATAGCCCTAAAGTAAAAGTTCCAAAAAAAATTTAAACTTGACAAGCCCTGAAGTAAAAAAATTAAAAAAAGACAAGTAACTTGAGAAGCCCTAAATCAAAATCACCAAAAAAACAAAGTTCAACTTGTGTCAAGCTGATCTCATCACAAGAAGTAAAAATATTGCTTATGATGGAATCAGCCCAACAAAAGTTGAACTGACTTACCAATAAAATCTCATTCAAAACACTCATAATAATGATGTTAACTCAAAACACCCAACATAATGATGTTCAACATTTTCTAAACCTTTATATTAATAGATTTACAAATCAGCATCAGAACCCCAACCCAAACGCTTAAATTTGAAGTCTATAATTTAAGTTGATAATCTAGCATACACTTGCAGTTGATCTTTGAGATGATCAAAGTAACCAGAAGCTTTTTTTGAAATGAAAGCAGAGGGTTTGCTACAATTTGTGGGATGGGAATCATCTCTCCCTAAATTACTAATAGAACCCAGTGGTTATTGTTGAAAAAGGAACTATAAATAGGCTCTGATTGATCTGTCACCCTTTTTTTCATTGGATTATTAGAACAACTTGACTCCAATGAAAAGAAATATATAGGTCTGGCATAATTTTCTGCTATTATTTGACCCATATCTAAATTACCAGCCAATTTGAAGAGGGAATCTTTGCATTGATGTCTTCAAAATCAAGTGTTTGTTTAATCTTTTCTACCTCTTTTGCACCACCAAGAATCTTAATTAAGCATGCTTTGTGTTTCTCCAATTTTTCAATCATTTACTTCGTCACTTTAAACCAACCATGTTCATCATACAGTCCAAGCAATTTAGCAATGGCTCTAAATCCACAATTCCCATCACCAATTGGGTCCCAAAACTCACCCAAGAACTTATGTGATTTCTCAGGTATTTGATTGAGGTATTTCACTTTGGGTTCCTATAATCAAAACTAGCTCACCCAATTTTCCTATAAAATTAAATGATCACATCAGTACTCACCAAAGATGAGCTTCTGGTCAAAGCTTCCTGCATGTCTTTTCCCTCTGAAGAGGTTTTTGATTCCAAATGAAGTGGAGATAATTCACTTTCAGTAAATTCCTCTGAACTATGAAATTCAGACTCTGGTTCTGCTTAATTTGACTAAAACTTAGCATCATATCATCATTGGTTCATTAAACCCAAAAAAATGAACATTTCACAAAAGAAAAGACTTACAATCATTTGTCTTTTCTTATTTGGTTCCCCTCCAATTCTCTTTGCCTGAATAAGCTGCTTTTGAAATTTTTTGAATCTAGGATGATCTCTCCATGTATCTGTCAATTTTGGCCAGCCTCTGCTTGATTGCAAGACTTTTGTTTCAATTCTTGGCTTTGATCATAAATTTTCAGTCTCCTGAATCAAGTGCTTCAACAGCCTGCAATGATCTTCTTCAGGATATCACAAGATCATTGCATTGAGCTTCTTATGTAACTGAGAATTGTTGAGCATTTTTTCAACATCAAACTTTCAAAATTCAGAAGGATCAAATATTACTAAAGTAGGAATCATCATCCATAAATCATTAATCCCATTAAAAAAAATTACAGAACTAGAACTTCAAGGATCTTAATCCAACCTCCACTGAGGATGAAAATCCTCAGGCACAAAGGATTCTTAGAAGGCTAGTAGGTCACCTATCTTTTGGGAACAGGGAAAACCCATAGTCTTGCAGTATGACTTGGTGCCCACTTGCCCATCATGGTTCTGCTTTAATTTCTCAAATTGTTCCACAAAAAAATTTGATTTCCTCTAAAGAAAACTTGTATCCCAATGGTAACAGTTCAGTGGAATGAACTATTCCTATCTTTATTCAAGAGTTTTAAAGGGAAGCCTGAATCAATTTAATTTGATTGGAAACTGCAAACCAATTTAATTTGATTCAAAACTATTCCCTCTAGTTTTTTCCAAAAATCCAACATGTTTCCCAAAGAATTTGCAAGGAATCATTTGAAAGAAGCATGGTCCACTTCAACCCAAGACATTTTTTTATTTAAGAAGTCAGGGTTTTTGCAAGTCCAAGCCATTACAAACATCTCTTTGATACAGAACATGTTATGATCCATATACTTAAGCACATCCTCATGGTCTGCCAAGAAACAATTTATACAATTGTTAATGTTAGTTACCCAAAACTAGGAATATTAAAAGTAGGGGGAGTGATTTGAAACTTACTCTAAGTTCTGCATCATTGACCTCTGAATCTTCCTTGGTTTTTGAGGCCCTAAACTTAGCCCACAGAGACATAAAGCTTTGCCATCCTTCAATATCATTATTAAAGTGCACTCTACAGTTTGCTTGTATGTTTTTAGACAAGTGCCACTGACAACACTGTCTTTTTGACCCAGGGAAAACTTTTTCTATAGCACAAATCAGAGCTTTTTCACAGTCTGTCACAAAGACGTTGGGAATTCTCTCATGATAATAAACCAGATCTTTTTGTGCATTTGCAGAACAACTGTAGAGCTCAAACGTGTCTCTTGTTAAAAAAGGGTGATGATAAATTCACAACTAAAATGAGCCTTGTGGTCCACTAAATGACTAGAATTGAGTTTTTTGTTCTCTACACCACTTGACTGTATTTGTTTATCCCCTACACAATGGTTCCATCTTTTGTGGCAACCTACACAACTACATTCAAGTCATGAGGGGCTGTACAAGACTCAAATTTAGTTGTGTAGTGTGCCACAAAACTACAAGTGTTTTGGGCCAAAATAAAAAAAAAAGGTAAAATAAATTGAATAAAAATTTTTAAAAAAAATAACAGAAATCCACCAAAAAATCAAAATATGTTGATTTTTTTGGTTAAAATAAATAAATAATTAATTAATTGATTGATTGAATAATTAAATAAATAATTAAATGAATAATTAAATGAATAATTAAATAAATAAATAAAAATAGATAAATATATAGATAAAAAATAAATAAATAAAAAATTGTGTTTGGAAAAACCCATTTGATTTGTATATGGGCCCCCACACGTTTATTGGGTTGTGTGGGGCCCTACGCAACTCCCACACAACTGGTAGTTGTGAATTTATTGTCCCCTGTTATAAAAAAAGGAGCTTTTGTGAAATATTTACCGTTGGCCATAATTCCTACACCATGCAATAGGGGGATGTTTTACTTATTTGTTTTATAAGTACAATAAAACATAGCAATATGATGGAATTGCTTTCAAAAATTTAATGACTTGGGGTGTGCCAAGAATAGGGCCTCCAAGTGTCCCTTTCCAATAAATGTTTCTCAATGAACCCAAACTGAATCACCAATTTTTTCAAAGAGGACCTCCATAAAACATTTTCCCTGTAGCTCTGCAAGCGCTACCTTATGCTTAGTGTTGTAGATTGATTGGTCATCAACATATTTGCTGCCATCAACCTTGCTCAATTTTCTTCTCAGTTGAGTAGTATTGAGCCCATCATTCATTCCTTCTTTTAAATTCACTAAGGCTATCCCAGATATTCTCCTCAGTTGAGGATCCACCGAGGGGTGTGGAGATGGTTGATGGTTATGTTTATCATGTCTGTAAGAGATTTTTGACAATGGGTATGCCTTTTTGCAACTTTTATGGATTAAACACTTGCACCCAACCTTCCTTGTGTGAGTTTGCCTTGACAGTTTGGTGAGAAATTTCCCAGAGTAGGAACCATGTCTATTGCAGGCTAAATCCACATATTTATCACTCTTTGAGTTGAATACTGTTAAAGCATAACCACGCTTCATTGCCCATGTTTGAAAAAATTGTAGTGCCTCTTCCCTAGTAGGAAAATCTCTCACAGGAAGTGGGTAAAGTGGATCTGGCACAAAGAAAATGTTTATATTGATAGCATGCACTACATCACTTTCAATCAAATTGAATAAAGCTGAGACCAGAGTAACAGAAAATGTTACTCACCACCAGAGGTCATGTTGAATTTTGAATCATTTTTTTCCTCAATTTTCATCCTAGATGAGGATGCAATGGGGGCTTCCAATTATTCATTACCCAAATCCTTCTTGGCTGCAGCTTTGTTCATGGCACTATCAATTTATTCCTTCAACACAGCAATGTCACACCAAAAGGAGGGCTTTCCACTGTTCCCATAATGCAGAAAAAATGCAATGGTACTTCAGTATTCAATCCAAATTTCAATTGAACAACTACAAAGTTTGCTCTCTTTTGAGTTGAGAAATATCAAGTTTAGTGGGAGGTATGTTTTCAGTTTAACTTGAGTTTCAATGATTTGGTTTGCAGTTTCACTTTATTCCACTTTAGATTCAATTTATTTTCACATTGGGATTCCTAGGTGTGGTCCAATAGTCCCACATAGTATGCGTTGATCCCAAATTTGGGTTGATTGAGTCCAAATAAGGTCAAGGGGGTCCCAAACATTCTGGAACAACCACTGGGGGTTGTATACCCCCAAATAAGCTTCAAAAAAGCCTTGTACAGGGGTAAACAACCCACAATTGGTGTTTATGGGGGGTATACAACCCCCCGGGTTGCACTTGTTTGAAAAAACACTTTAGACGCGTTTATGGGCCTGCGCGCGCGCTTTAGATCCTTCTATGGGCCCCCACGCGTCCATTGAGCCATGTAGGGCCTTACACGACTTCCACATTCCTGGGAGTTGTGAATTTATCATTACCCTTAAGTTTGAGCTAGTCATTTTTGAGGTGTTTTTTAGGGTGGTGTAATGGGGAGGATGAAAAAATGGATACATCAAGGGTGAAATGGAGCATGAATTCATGATTTTTTGGATACCCAATATTTTAAAATTGAAAAATTCCAAAATAGGATGGTTATTTTTGTTCAATAAAAAATTAATCTTTGGGAAAGGCTTTTGCAGTTGATTTATTGATGAATAAGTTCAAAAAAACCCCATTCATGAATCAAAAGGAGAAAGTCTGAGAAGCTTAACTTTCTTGCTCATATTAAAGGATTAATTTTTAAAAAAGGGATTTAAATATTTGAGCATTTCTATGGATTCAATCTTCAGATTTTTCCTTGAAGTAATATTTTATTCTTTCCATGAAAGTATCAAGAATATTTCAAATAGTAATCTGGTTGAATAATATTTTTATTTCTTTGTAATTTTGGAGGGGTTTATTCACTGATGTTAAAATGGCCCCTCTTAATATCAGAAAGCCCATATCCTACCCATTTTGCACATATGATTCAGCCAGAGGACAATTGAGCTTGGTTTTATCAGGATTATGGGGAGAATAATCCTGTTATTCTAGAACAACAAATTTACCACTGTAATATTATGAGTTGGTCATTAGACACTAAGGTTCATCAAAATAGGTCTGAGGATTTTTTGAAATCAACAATACAAAATTTGTGAATTTTAAGATTAACCTAGGACCCCAAATATGAGTGAAATTTACTTCCATTTTTTATGAAAAACAAGTTGAACTGAAAAAGGGTTTATAACAGACCAAAGGCCCCAGGTTGGCTTTGAATCTAATCCAAAAGAAATTGAATAAATTGGTGGATATCCATCTGTCCCAATCAGTTAATTTTTGGATAGGTTTTCATTGTTGACCTGGAGGAGTGGTGGGTCAATAAAAAATGAAAACCCTTCCGCCTCCATGGCCCAAGATCTCCCCCCCACTCTTCCTTGTTGGCCAGAAAAAGGATGAAAGTTAGTTTACTAGAATATAAATTTGGGTGATAATAAATTCACAAATACAGTCGTGTGGGAGTCGTGTAGGGCCCTCCATAGCTCAAATGAGCCATGGGGGCCCACAGAAAACTAAAAAGGGCGGTTCCAAACACGCACAACCCCCGGGGGGTTGTATGAGAGCGTTTTACCCCCAAAACACAGCAATTTGGAGCCATGTACCCCCTTACCCGGCTCAAAACCGCTTTTTTTGGGGTGCACAACCCCCCAGAAGTTGTTCCAGAATTTTGGGCACCCCCTGGACCACACTTGGGTTCCCTCAACCCAAATTTGGGATCAATTCATACTTTGTGGGGCTTTTTTTCCACACCTAGTGATTCAAAATTGAATTTAAATTGAAACCAAAGTGAAATTAAAGTGAAAAATGAACTAAAGGGGAAAAGTTTTATGGAGGTACTTTATGAACAGCTTGAAGAAGCAAGTTGGATTCATCAGTCAAAGTTCAGTGGAGAGGGTCACTTGGAGGCAATTTACTTAGCACATCCTGAGGCAGTAAAGCTTTCAAAAAAATTCCATCATATTGCTATTTTGGATTGTACTTATAAGACAAATAAGTACAAAATCCCCCTATTTCCTGTTTTAGGAATGACAGCCAATTGGAAAAATTTCAAATAAGCTCTTGTTTTTAAAAAAAAAGAAACATTTGTGTTCAATAGTTGGTCTGTAAATGCATTAAAGGAGTTGGCTTATGAACCTGAGAGACTTCTAGAAGTCTTTGTGATGGACCATGAAAGAGCTCTGTTTTGTGCTATTTAATCCAGTTTCCCTGAGTCATCAAGACAATTTTTCTCTTGGCACTTGTCTAAAAACATACAAGCAGACTGTAAAGCGGTCTTTGTTAATGATGTTGAAGGATGGAAAAGCTTTATGACTCTGTGGTCAAAGTATGGGGCCTCAAAGACCAAGGAGGAGGCAGAGGTCAATGATTCAGAACTCAGAGTAGTTCCAAATCACTTCTTCTTATTCTTCCTAGTTTTGGGTTCTGACCTTTTGAATTGTATAGTTTTTCTTGAAAGACTAAGAGGATGTACTTGAGTATATGGAAAATAACATTTTCCCTATCAAAGAGATGTTTGTAACAGCATGGACTTGTATGAACCCAGATTTTGGAAACAAAACAACTTCTTGGGTTGAAGGGGCCCATGAAACTCTCAAACAATTCCTTGCAAACTCTTTGGGAAACCTGTTGGATTTTTGGAAAAGCCTTGACAGAACAGTTTTGAATCAAATTAATTCAGTTCATGCGTCCCTTCATAACTCTCAAATTAAGTTAGGGACAGTTCTTCCACCTGAACTGTGACCATTGGGTTGCAAATTGTCTTTAGAGGCAATTCAGCTTATTAGGGAACAATTTGAGAAGCTCAAACATGATCATGATGGAAAAGTGTGCACCAAGTCATATTCAAAGACTATGGGTTTGCCCTGTTCCCACCAAATAGGTGACAATCTAGCATTCAGAGGATCCATGTTACATAAAGATTTTCATCCTCAGTGAAGGTTGGACTGTAACCCTTGCAGTTCTATTTCTGTAAGTTGGCTTAAGTTGGATTTTTCAAATCACTATGTGATTAATGCTTTTTGATTAATGATTCCTAATTCAGTAATTCTTGATCCTTCTAAATTTTTCAAGTGCAATGTTGACAAAATGCTAAGAGTTCCTCAGTTACATGAAAAAGTGAATGCAATGATCTTGGAATCTCCAGATCATGAGAAAAGTAGCCTATTGAAGTATATCATTTGGAAGATTAAAATATATTGATTGAAGCCAAGACTTGAACCTAAAGCCTTACAATCACATAGGGGATGGCCAAAATTGACAGATATGCAGCAAGAACCATCTTGATTTGAGCATGTTGAAAAACAACATAAGGTGGAGAAAAGGACTAGAAGGGCTCCAAATAAGAAGATACAAAAGATTTTGTGTCTTTTCTTTTGGGATATGTTCTTTTTTTTGGTTTAATGAACTTAGTTACTAACTAATGATTAATTGTTAGTCAAATTCAGCAGAATCTGAATCTAGTTCAGAGGAAGGGACTGAAAGTGAATTTGGATCACTTAATTTGGAGTCAGAATCCTCTGCAGAGGAAGACAAAGTGCAGCAAAGCTCAACCAGAAACTCATCTTTGGTGAGTATTCATTTGAATTATGTGATTGAAAAATGAATAATAAGTTAGTTTTGATGATAGGAACCAAACATGAAATACCTCAATCAAATACCCAAAAATTCCTTAAGTTCTTGGGTGAGGTTTGGGATCTGATTGAAGATAGGAATTGCGGATTTATAGTCATTTCTAAATATCTTGGCTATGAAGAGCATGGTTGGTTTGAAGTGAGGAAAGAAATGATCCAAACATTCAAGAAACATAAAGCATGCTACATTAAAATGATTGGTGTGCAAAGGAGGTTGAAAAGATTAAAAAAAGACTTGATGTTGAAGAAATGAATGAAAAAGTTCCCTCCTCAAAATGTCTGGCTAAATTAGATATGGGTCAAATCATAGCAGAAACATAATCCAGACCTGTATGTTTCATTTCATTGGAGTAATGTGATACTTATACTCTAATGAAAAATGGTGTTACTGAGCAATCAGATCCAATGTTCATTTTTTTGTAAACAATAACTACTGGGTTATATTGGCACTGAGGGAGAAATGATTCCAATCCCACCCATTTTAGCAAATCTGCATTCCTTGATTTCTAAAAAAGCGTCTGGTTGGGATTATCATATCAAAGATCAACTGCAAATGTATTCTAGATTATAGAGATTATATAATTTGACTTCATTTCATCATTGGGTTTCATATAAATTTTAATTCTACTGCAGCTAACAATTTCTATTAATATAAAGGATTATCACATTTTGAACATTGTGATGTTGAGTATTTTGAGTTAACCACATTATATTGAGTGTTTTGAATGAAATTTTAATGGTAAGTTGGTTCAAGTTGTGTTGGGATGATTTCATCATAAGTAGTATTTTACTCCTAATGATGGTATCAGATCAACACAAGTTGAACAGGTTTTTTTGGTATTTTTACTTTAAGGCTTGTCAAGTTACTTGTACTTTTTTTGGTGTTTTTATTTTTGGGCTAGTCCAGTTACTTGTCTTTTTTTTGGTGTTTTTACTCTAGGGCTTGTTGTGTTACTTTTCATTTTTTTGGTGTTTTTAATTTAGGGATATTTCAGACTTGTGATTTTTTTGGTGTTTTTAGTTTAGGGCTAGTCCAGTTACTTGTGGTTTTTCGGGTCATTCTACCTTGGGGCTAGTCCATTGGATAGTCCCAGTTTTTTTGTTTTTTGTTTTTTATTTTTTTTATTTGATTTCTTTAACCAAGAAATCAACTTTTCTGATTTCTTTGATTTTTTGGTTTATTCCTGTTTTTTGGAAGGTGTATTTGATTCATGGAATATTTTAGTGCCCTTTCATTCCTTTCTTTTTGGATCACCACGATCTGGTGGCGTTTTGGATGCCACACAACTACATTTGAGCCGTGTACAACTCCACATGATTTGAATGTAGTCGTGTGGAATCCAACAGGCCGTTGGACCAGGATGGGTGGGCCAGGCAACTCTTTGAGCCTTGGGGTTTGTACACAGCTTGAATTGGACCGTGTGGCGTGCCACATGGCCCACTTTGAACCGTGTCCATGGCTCAATGAGCCGTGGATTTAACATTAACCTATAAATTTAGAGGTTTGGGTTTTGAGTGAACTATTCTATATTTAAATGGAAAAGGTTATTCTTGTGAATGAATAGTTTCTCCATTACAATTTGAGAATATTTGAAAATTTAATCCAAAATTTGGAAATCTGAATTTCATTTAGAATTATGTTTTTCATTATGAAGCATTTGATGGTCCTCAATCATCTCTAAAAGCTGAAACGTTATTGCATAAAATTACAAAACATTTTATGGAAGCTTGATTCAGGTAGAACCTGAAGTTTTGACATTTTATACATGGGATTGTGCAGAGCTTTTATTCTTGCAACCAAAGATTGATTTTTCAAGATAAAAGATAATTATAAGAGTTTGAATTCAAAATAAAAATTTAAACCAGATTCAAATGCTGAGACAGTCAGACAATAAAAAATTTTGTTTGGTAAAATATTATTTCAAACCAAATTTAAAGCAGTTTTATTTCAATATTCTCCAAGTGACAAACCTTATTAGATGGAATCATAATAATGGTTTTTTTCTTGGGATGATTGATCATGTTATATTTTTAGAAGGTTGAAGGCCCAACTGATGGATGGAAGCATTGATAAAGAGCTCAAAGATAGGTAGCTAACTACTATAGCTTCAGAAGTAGATTTATGGAATCCTGATAATAACTAATTTGAGAGAAAGATCTTGTTAAGTAGAGATAAACAACTGATAACAGTTTATGTTTACAGCAGCTACTTAAAGAAAAATAAAAATCTTGATAATAAGATACAGATCTTACAACAAAAGAAATGTCTCATGAGATAATGTTGGAAATAACCGGATGAATTCATCAATTTATTTCAACTCTTAACCTTCTTATCCCAGGAGGATTTGACTGGGAATGGATGACTTGATTACTACTAGGCCACCCTTGATATAAATTTACCATGTAACAAGTGCTGAAAATAAGTTTCCCAGGCTAAGAATAATGAATAAATAAATTCATGAATTTTATAGTGTAATTCAAAATTTTACAACAGACAGATGCTTACTTCAGACACAGATGGAGGAGTAACAAATGCAGCTGAAATCTTGGACAAAAAATCAAGAACCAACTGTAAATGTGACATAATTAGTATATTATACAGTGATTTCTATGAAATTTTATTCATGATCCCATTTTTAAGGATAAGATTAAAATTATTTAGACTATATGATACACTCCAGCATTTGGCATCAAATTTTTGATACTGAAATTCCAATGAAACAATGTGATCATTCCTGGGTGTGTGTATGAGTATTATGTGGATGTATGGATGGATTCCTTTTAATTTTGATGGATTATGATTAGAAGATGGCAGATTTGGATTTTGAAACATTCCATTTTTATGAAACCCATCATTTTGAAACACACTGGTTAGGGGTATGTATATTTCAGAAACCTGCCATGAAAAATGGAAATATTTGTAAGAAAAATGGCAGGTTGGTAATAGAATATTTTCTAACTCTGATGCACCCATTCATAACATTCTATCTTATACTGGTTGATATCAAATGTTTTCCTAAACCTTTTTCAGCCTGTTTGACACAGAATAGCTATACGGGTGTTGCTCTATATTTTCATTTATCTTTTATATAAGCTTTCTCCATGCTTGTTGTAATATTTCCCTATTCAGCTTCTTAACTTTTCATCTATTCAAGGAAATTTTAATGATCTATAAATATAAAAGTATTGAAAGCCCTCCCATAACTGCCCTGGTTTTTATTTCCTTGGTTTTTTTATTCATTCACCAATTTTGTCTTATATGCACCTCTTGCATCCATGTCAGTCTTCTTTTGTTTATCTTTTTGGTCCCCTTTTTTCTCAGTCCACTTCTTTTCTCATTCCGCTTTTTTTCAGTCCCCCTTTTTTTCCAGTCCATTTTCTTTGTTTTCAATTCACCAAAAAAACTATGTGTGCATATGCATATATAAAAAAAATTATGTAACAACAACTCCATGTGTGACAAGGACATAACATGTAACAAGGACATCAGCATAACATGTGTAACAAGGAAAGAAGATGTGAAAAAGAAAGCAGACTTTACAAGTGAAAAAAATTAACAAGGACAACACATGTAACAAGGAAAGCACATGTAACAAGGAAAAAATATGGAACAGATGAAATTAATAGCACATGTTACTGGGCTCAAGCTTTTCTTTTGAAAATTGAACATTTCTATAAAACCCCTTCTGTCCGACTTTGATGTAATTTCCCCTCAAATCAGAAATTGTGACAGATATGTTTATTTTAAATTATAAATTTCAACAAGGCTTTTACTAAATTTAAATTCAAGAACAAAATCATTCACTTTCCAAAATCATCACATAGAAGAAATACCTCCTTGGCTTACTTTGTGTCTCCCAAATTTTTGCCAATCAAATTCCAGTTGCCTTATTTATGATATCACTCCACCTCATATGGGAACACATCCTTATTCCCACCTCCACCATAAATTCCCAAGCATACTCAACATTGAAAGCCAATTATTCATTTTTATTTCAATATCATACCAGATCAACAAATTATCATTTTACCATTCCTCATCTTCAAAACATGCCGCCTCTTCCTCCCAAACACACCAATCCATGTAGATTTTCACCTTCTCCTCATCCTATTTCCATTTAAAACTTTAACCATTCTTATTTATCATCTGATATAGAAAAATCAACTTCACTTCCTCTAACTCCTCACCAAAATATTTATACTACTGCTCAACTTCCCAAAATTCCTATTTCTGTTGAAATCAAACAGCATTTTTTTTTTAAAAAATGAGGGACTCAATGTTGGGTGAAAAATCTAAAGTTCAGAAAATTTGCAATTTTGGTATTCATGTGTAAGATCCAGTGCTAAGCGAAGGTCAGTTATGTGTACCATTTTCAAGCAGCAATTCCAGCCACTCAACAAGGGTAGTGATCACCCACGGTGCTTATCAGGCTTGAAGCCAACAGACTAGCCCATTCCCAACAGGTTGGAGGTTGGGTTTGGGCTTACCTCTTGGAAAAAAACCAGATTTTAAGGAAGCCCAGAAGGCTTTTGTAGTCAGATTTGGTAAGGAATTTGGTATTTGGGATGCTTTGCAGGCACACAATTAGAGATGGAGGAAGGGTTTGAAATGTAGTTTTGAAAAATAAAGCAAGGCAAGTTGGCATATGTAGGGTGTTTTATGAGTGTATTGGAAGGGATGGGTGACACAGCCACCTCTAAATGGGTAAAGCCATGGAGTCAAAGTTGGAGAATGGGGGATTGGTTTCAGGGTGACGTTTTCAGGATGATTCAGCTGGACCTGGGGTTCAAAGAGGTGCAGGGGAGCACTTGCCTCCCTTGCTTTAAGATACTGGTCCCTCACCTTCCTCATCATTCAACTGATTGGTGTCCTCCAGTTGGAATGCTTCTGTCACACAACCACCCCACGTACTATAGGGCAATCTTAGATGATCATGAGCGCAAAAGAAAAACTGAGTGCAAGGGCAAGTGTGAGGTAGCAAGGGCTAACTGCAAAGTGCAAAATTATGGCGGAGTAACTTAACACACAGCAAGAGGGATGAATTTTCTGATGGAGGGAAACCAAATCAATGCCTGATGTGATGACTGGATTTAGAAAATGCAAGAACGTATGAAATTAGCTAACTGAGGAGACAATCCCCAGGCAAATGGAGCGACTTTATAAGGTAACCCAAAATGACTAGATACAACCTGATGGATGGTCAACTACAGTTTTGAGCAATGAGGCAATGAATGAAATGGACAGAGTACAAAATGAAATGAAAGTATGAATTTTTTCCAAGGTCTTAGCCTAAGTGCAAGACAATAGGGGACAAATGTATTGGGATGTAACGGTTGAGACATGAGGGGATGACGTCAGAAGAAATGCAAATATTAAGATGTAGTTTATGCAGGGTAAGGGACTAGTCTGTTTTAAAACTATAAAGTTGAGATGGCTTGAGTAGCGTGAGTGCAAACTAGCAATAGCATGTGACTGGAAATGGGAACCCAAGAGTTATTGACACCCAGGGTGAAAAGGGCGGAACCCAAATGGATGGTTGAACAATGTAGAGTTTACTGCAAGGTTTTCAAGTGGATTCTGAGTCAGTTTCCAAGAATGGAAGGTTTTTATGCAAGCCAGAGTTGATAAGCGGAAGGCACCATTGATTTTGTGCTTCTAGTTTGTCACTCTTATGGATTGAGGTAGATGGTACTTGAAGAAAAGAGTATGTCAAAGTGGGAGGAAAATTAACATTAAGCTCAAAGCGTGACAGTTGCCCGGGTATAAAGACTCAAGCTCCTACAAGCGTTGAGACAGTTTTCCCATCTATTCCAAAGTATTTACAATTACTGTATACCAATTAATCATTACTTCATTGCTTTAAATAGATTCATAATTAATTATGTTTTCATTGTCATTCCGCCTTGGAAAAAACTGCATTCAAAAAAACAAGCAATGTGTCCCAAGTAAAGCCACGCGACTTATTTGAGACAAGTGCAAACAATGTTTCTTGCGCAAGGTTGCCTGTAAATTCCCTATAAGTAGCAAGCCGGTTGTAGATTTACCAGCAGCATCTGGAAGGGAGGTGCAAAGGGAGGTGCAAAGTCAAAGGTCCACGCTGCAAGTTAATTATCATATACCACCAGTGCCGGAGATTGAGTTCTTAGGTACTCAGAACCCTGGTAAGTTGAGGCTTGGAGACTAACAATAAGTAAAACAAATAAACAAAAGAGAAACAGAACTAATATAATATTTGTTGATGTAGTACTGCCACAATTCTGTTTTTATACAACTAACACCCCTCTGCCACCACCACCATATACTGGGTCAATTTGGTTGGAAGTGCAAAGTGAAGTGCAAACCAAGGAAACACAGACAATTGAAGATGCAAGGGAAGAAGGAAAGGCTGAAGGGGAGGTGGAACCAGAGCAAAGGGAGGAAAATGAGGAAGAAGGAAACAGAATAGAAGGAAGGATTGGAATGTAATGGGAGGTGGAAGAACATGACGGAACGGGAAGAGATGAAGTGGAAGGCCAATTGAGGGGAACCGGGTGCAAATCACAGGAACAATTGAAACCAATGTGAGGCAATTGACTGGCGATGTTGGAGAAGGTTCTTCAAGGGGCCAAAGGAAGAGAGCTCACAAGGAACTCATGGAGGAAGGTGGATGGAATACCCAACCAAAGAGGGTTTGGACTGCGAAGTGCAAGGAAATCTTTGAGAGACATCTAGTGAAACAAGTGATGATCTTTTGAAGATTGTCTTCTTTGGCGGATGACAAACATTTGGAAGAATTTAGGTCAATGGTAGAGGAATTAAATGAAAATTGGGAGGAAGAGGAAATAGAGATAAAGGATAATCTTTAAAAATGTATATTTTATTTTTATTATTTTATTATATTATTATATATATATATATATTTGTTTAGGGAAAGTAGGATTTTGATTTCAAGATAAAACATGAAGGGATAAAATTTGTGAAAAGAAAAAAGGGGGATGGTTATGAGAAAGGAAAAGGAAATGAAATGAGGAAATGGGATGAGGTTAATGGGAAGGAATGGGATGGAAGTATGGAATGGGATGGAAGTAATGGAATGGAACGGGAGCTACAATTGGGGAGGTTTGCAAGGGGAACTTGCATGGAAGTCTTGAACCAAATTGGGAGAGTTGCAAAGGTGATGGGCTGGTTCCCATGAGGTGCAATCTTCATTTGACTGGAAGCAAGTCCATTCAACAAGGTATTGAATCTTTCCTTTGTGTAACCTGGAATCCAGGATACAGCTTACTTCCCACTCTAGCTGATCTTGGACTTGGACCGGTTCAGGAGGAGGATGAGTCTTTCCCAGGTATAGGACTCAAGCTGGCTCTAGGAGAGACACGTGAAAGACCGGGTTGATACCTTTCCATTTTGCAGGTAAGGTAAGTTTAAAGGCGTTAGGGGAGACTGTTGATTTGACTTTGGAGGGGCCAAGATTTCTTTCACAGAGTTTACAAGTTGGGAGAGTACTGCAAATATTGCAAGCATCAAGCCATACCTGATCCCCTACTGCAAAGGTTGGGGCCAAAGTGCAAAGTCAATCTGCTTGTTCCTTGTAGTGCTGGTTTGCTGCTTTGAGGTTGGTTTGAATTTAAAGTTGAAGGGATTGAATTTGGTTAAGGTAATTGGTAGCAGGTTGAGAAGGTGCTATTTGAAGTGAAGAGAAATTTTGGTTTCTACCAGAAAGATTCTGGAAGGGCAACTGTTTGGTGGATGAATGAGTGGAGTTTTTGTAGGCAAATTTGGCTAATGGGAGCCATTGTGACCAGTCATCCTGTTGGTAGGAGACGTAAATTTGAAGGTACTGTTCAAGGATTTGATTGATCCCCTCAGCTTTCCCATCTGTTTCCTGGTGGTAAGCCATTGATATATTGCAAGTGATCTTCAAATTTTGACACAGCAAGGTACAGAAGCTAGAGACAAACAAAGATCCATGATAACTAATTATATTATCAGGAAGGCCATTTTTTGAGAATACATATTCTATAAATAAATTGGCTAAGTCATCAGAAGAGGCTCTGACATTACTGCAAAGAAATAAAGCCATCTTTCAGAAGCAATCTACTACTACTAAGATGCATCATAACCACTAGAAATAGGTAATTGCAAAATGAAATCCATAGAAAGCAAGTGCCAAGAGATCTGTGGAATTGGAAGTGGCTGAAGCAGCCCATACTTCCGGTGTTTTGAGGACTTGTTCCAATTGCAATCATAGCACGCGTTAACATAGTCTTTTACTTCATTGGTCATACCAGGCCAATAGAAGTCTTGTGCAATCAATTGGTAGGTTTTATCCTGCCCATAATGACCAGAAAGCGGAGAATCATGCCTTGACTCAAAGATATCTAACTTAATGCAAGAATTATCTGGTACTACTATGCAATTTTTATGAACTAAATAATAATTTTTTTCAATACTATAATCACTATCTAATAAGTTCTCATTCTTGCAAATTTTGCTACACTTGAGGTTCTGGAGTTGAGCTTGTTGTAGTTTGGAAGCCAGATCTCAAAGGTGAGTGATGATGGAACTGAGTTTGGCAGACTGGGTTGAGAAAAGTGTCCTAATGTTTTCAGGATTGTTGTTGGGAAAGGTGCTCCCCCTCCTGGGTAAATGTTGTCCCAACGTGACAAAGCATCAGGGACTACCGCTTGGTTCCCAGGATGGTAAGTGATTGTAAATTTGAACTCAGAGAGGTATTTGGCCCAACGTGCGTGTCTGTGCGTAAGGAATTTTGAGATCATGAAATATTTCATAGAATTTTGATCAGTTAAGACCTCAAAAGGTTCCATAGAGCTCAAAAGGTATGAAAGCCATTTTTTCAAGAAAAAGACCATTTCAAGGAGTTCCTTGTCATGCATCTCATAATTAAGCTTTACAGCAAGCAATTTGAAAGACTCAAAAGCTACAGGAGGAAGACTGCAAGATTACTCCTGCAATCACATAGTTGCTTGCATCTGTTTTGACAATAATGCAAGCTAGCTTGTTAAAGTGGGCAAGTATCAGAGCAGTGGTAAAGGCTTTCTTCAGAGCTTTGAACTCCAAAGCAGCTTTTTTGGTTAAAACAAAATTAGTTCCTTTTTGAAGAAGGTTAGTGAGGTTCACCGTTTTCTTGGCATAATGCTCAATAAACCTCATGTAAAAATTACTGAAACCAAGGAAAACTTGAAGAGATTTAAAAGAGGAAGGTGGGGGCCAGTCCAATATGCGTTGGATTTTGGCTGGATCCATTGGTAGTCTTTGCTGCAAGACTATGACACCTTAAAATTGAAGAGAAGGAGTATGAAATTTGCACATAGAGGCTTTTGCAAACAGTTTATTCTTGCAAAGTTGCTGCAGCACATCTCGTACATGTGGAATGTGATCCTCAAGATTTTTTGAGTATACTAGTATATTGTCAAGATAAACCATGATATATTTCTCTAAAAGGTAAGAAAAAATGTCATTGACAAAATGCTGAAAAGTGGAAGGATCATTGCAGAGGCCAAAGGGCATGATGGTATACTCAAAACTGCCAAACCATGTTCTCATTTCAGTCAAATACTCATGAACTTTTGCAATGCAAACTAGTTCATAGGTGCCTCAATGGTCTAACTTCAAGAAATAAGCAGCTCCATGGAAAAAAGTGAGAAGGTGTGACATAGGCCGTTCTGGGTAGGCAATCTTCCGGGTTACCTGCTTCAGTTTCCTATAGTCAAAACAAATGCAAAGTCCACCATCTTTCTTTGGAACAAATAAGACAGGTGAACCGGTGTTCAAATTGCTGGGTAAAAGAAATCCTTTCAATACATTTTCCGCAATCTATTCTTGAAGCGTGGTTGATTCCTGCTTTGAGAGAGAGTAGACCGGTCCGGGTGCCAGTGGTGGGCCAGTAAGTTTGATCTTACTATTGCAAGAAAAGAATGGAGGAAGTTTATCTGCCTTTAAAGCTGAAAAGATGTCAGCAAAGTCATGATAGACAGAAGGTAAGGACTCTTGAATGATTTCTAAATCTTAAATCTTTTCATATTTGAGAATGAGATTCAAAGTGCTTGCATGATGCAAGAGGATTAGGGAGCTCAAAATACACTGTTTGGTTGGTGCCTGTTTCTCTTCAAAGAAACAAGGAAAAGGTAAGTTGGAAAAATAAGCAATAACTCCTAAATATGAAGAGGGAACTTGGGAATGAAGGTCAGGATATTGCAAATCTCCTGGCTGAAAAGTTTCATCCAACTCAATGACAGTGTCAGGTAGGCTTTTTAATTCCTGTTTGATGGAATGGTTAGTTTCCTGGGGTTGCAAGGTTCAAAGGTTAATTACTCCTTCTTGCCAATTCACATCCGGATTCCAGTGGACTAGGAAATCATGGCCTAGAATGGTATCATCCATTCTGGGTCTATCCAAGACAAATAAATCCCATTCAAAGATGGGGAAATTGGAAAATGCAAAGGTCCATTTTGAATTTTGGGAAACCCAATGAGGCTGCTCAGTTGCACTACTTACTAAATAGATAGGGAAATTATCTATCTCAGAAAATGTAAGGTTTTTGCAAGTGGAGAAAGATTCACTCATAAAAGAAACATTAGCGCCAGAATTGAGTAAAACTCAATAAGGAGAGTTTTTGAAATGGAAAAGGAAAAATCTTGAACTTGGAGCACCTAGTGTCTTGCAAGTGCAAAGATTGACTCGCTGTAATTTAGATAATGTGTAGCCTTCCTTGCAAGTGTCAGGAAAACTACAAGCTAACTTTTTGACTGTTTAGCAGCTTCATGCGCTAGCTGCTTTGAACAACTATTGACATCATTTTTACCTCCACAATACATAAGTAACCCATTCTTTTCCCTCCTTAACTGTTCCTCATTCTGGAGCATCCCACTTTCTTTATCCAGGAACTTTGGAGTTTTGGCAACGGATTTTTCTTTTGGGTTGGAGTGTGAGGTTGGATTTGGTCTGGATTGCTTTGGATTCTTGAAAGATTGTTTTGAGGATTTGTCTGACTTTGGAGTTGAAGTTGACGGTCCATGGTCATTTTTTGAGAGCGGTTCTTGTTGTGATAACCATTATCAAGCTCAATCACCCGGTCAATTGAATGTGGAAGGGAGGTTGTCTTATGTCCCCCAACTGCAAGTTTTTCAATTAGGCGTGCTGGTAAACCTTTTCAAAAATGAAATAGAAGGGCTGCCTTGTTCCATTGGATGCAAGACTGCAGAGTTCAAAAATTGGAAATATAAACAGAAGCTTTACTATTTTCTTTCATGACTAGATTATTGAGTTTGTATTTGGAGTTTCAAACTTCATTAGGGTTTCCAAACAGGGTGAACAGCTGTTGCTCAAACTTGTCCCAATTTTTGAGAATACAAGTGGGGCTAGTGTTATCTAATAGTTCAAGGTAAGGTTTGAACCACTGCAAGACTTTTCCACCAAGGAAGGGAGATGCATACATAACTCTAATTCTATCAGTAGGGAAATTGTGAGGATTGTTTCAGAAGATGATTTTTCAGGACTGTAGGTAGGATCTAAGCTTATGAGGGTGTTCCCCAGTAAATTTATCAGGCTTCTTCATGCCCGGGGTGCTAAAAATAGGACCACTCAGATCAGATTGCGAGGCAGTTTGATTAATTGCCTGGATCAGAGTATTGAGTAAGGTTGAGGCACCAGGTTTGGGATGATTAGTGCAAGCCTGCAATCTACCGCGAGCCAAGGTTTCATTTGAAGAGTCTTTGATTTCTTTGAAAGGGTGCACTTCCTCCCGCAAGGGAGCAAGGGGATCATCAAGAGGTTCAACCAAAGGAGATTTAGAAGAAGGGACAGGATCTAAAGGTTTTCTGGCCCAAGAAATGCTGGATCTCCCTACACAATGGATATAATCATTGTAAGGGGTGAGGGAAGCGTTCCCGGTTGAGCAAGTACGTGACATTGTAAAAGAAATCTGTTATAGGTTGGCAAGCTACAATAGATGAGTTGAGTTAGTTAATTTACTGTCACACAACCACCCCACATACTATAGGGCAATCTTAGATGATTGTGAGTGCAAAAGGAAAACTGAGTGCAAGGGCAAGTGCAAGGTAGCAAGGGCTAACTGCAAAATGCAAAATTATGGTGGATTAACTTAACACACAGCAAGAGGAATGAATGTTTCAATGGAGGGAGACCAAACCCAAAACCAATGTGATGACTGGATTTAGCAAATGCAAGAACGTATGAAATTAACTAACTGAGGAGACAATCCCCAGGCAAACAGAGTAGCATTTATAAGTTAACCCAAAATAACTAGATACAATCTTATGGATGGTCAACTACAGTTTTGAGTGATGAGGCAATGAATGACATGGACAGAGTAATAAATTGAATGACAGTATGAATTGTTTCTGAGGTCTTAGTGTAAGTGCAAGACAATAGGGGACAAATGTATTGGGATGTAACAGTTGAGACATGAGGGAATGATTTCAGAATCAATTTAAATATGAAGATGTAGTTTATGCAGGGTAAGGGACTAGTCTGTTTTCAAACTATAAAGTTGAGATGGCTTGATTAGCGTGAGTGAAAACTAGCAATAGCATGTGACTGGAAATGGGAACCCAAGGGTTATTGACACCCAGGGTGAAAAGGGCGGAACCCAAATGAATGGTTGACCAAGGTAGAGTTGACTGCAAGTTTTGCAAGTGGATTCTGAGTCAGTTTCCAAGAATGGAAGGTTGTTATGCAAGCCAGAGTTGATAAGCAGAAGGCACCATTGATGTTGTTCTTCTAGTTTGTCACGCTTATGGACTGAGGTAGATGGTACTTGAAGAAAAGAGTATGTCAAAGTGGGAGGACAATAACCCTTAAGCTTAAGGCGTGACAGCTTCTATTGCTGCATCAGAATCAACAAAAATTCCTTCAATGACCAACAAAGGGTATTGTGTTGTGGTAGTTGGAAATAAATAATCAAAAAAACAAAGGCAAAAAAAAAGCAATTTGCGGGACTTCTGTGAGAAAAAAAGAAAAGGGTCAGTGTGATTTCTCTGGGGGCATGTCTGTTAATTAAATTCTAATCAAATTATCTTTCATATGATTGAGTAATGATTTCCAGGCTATCTGCAAATCTCCCTAGGATTCTCTTTCCTGGAAAAGGAATCCTGAGACAACTTGCCTTTGCCCTCATGCTGAGAGATGCACACAGTCAGGGGAAACATCTGGACCACTAACAAAAATGCTATTGAATCCTGAAAAGGGGAAATTTTAAACACAGAATTTTGAACAGAAGACTTCAAGATTGGAAATGGTGAAGATGAATGTTAAGCATAAGTATCCATTTATGATGGCTGAGAATGAAGGATTCAGGACATTTTTGAAGAAATTACAACCATTATTTTGACCAATTTGGTGTCATACTGTTAGAAGTGATGTTATGGAGTTACATGATAGCCTCAAGGACTCAATCCATACCATGTTGGAAAAATAAGAAAAAATTGCCCTTAAAACTGATTTATGGAAATCCCCTCAAAATTATTGCTACATGTTTGTTACTGGTCACTTCATAGATAATAATGGGCAACTCAACAAAAACAATCTTATCATTCAAACAAATTCCAGCTCAAAATATTGGATTCAAAATCAGTGAACAACCAGCCCAGACCCTTAATGCTTGGAACTTGATGGATAAATTTTGATCCATTACTACTGATAATTCCAGCTCTAATGATAGTCCAATCAACTGAATACACAATCTACTTCTTGAACATCCAAACAATCCATTAGATTTGGCTGGAAAGTTTGTTCATTTTTGGTATGCAGCTCATATCCTCAAACTTGTTGTACAAGATGGCTTGAATTTTTCTTTTGATGCTATCAACAAGCTCAGATTGAGTATTCAGTTTGTGAGGGGTTCCCAATAAATAAAAAAGAACTTTGAAAGCTCCATGGATATTTTTGGAATCTCAAAAAAAATGTAAAGAACCTACTGTTGATGTTGAAACAAGATGGAACTCAACCTTTGAAAATATTTCTTCTGCATTTCCATAAAAATCAGCATTTCAGCGTCATCAGATTTCAAACTCACAGTTTTTAGATTGCCCCTCTGGGGATGAATGACTGAAACTTGGAGTAATGATAATGGTCCAACACGAATGAATTTCTATCTCTTAAATTTTTTTTTGATCCCTGCTACAAGTTAAAATACATAGAATACACCATGTCAAGGAATAGGAATATTGAATTGGTTCATAATTACATACAAGACCTCAGAAGAAGAATTCATCAATTGCTTGAATATTATTCTCCCAAATTATCAGTGGAAAAACAAAATCTTACTTCTAGTTAAATTTTTGAAAAATACTATAAGAATTTCAAATCAGATGGTTTTCCAAATTTTCACAAGGAAACACACAATCTCCATCAAGCAAAGCACTGCTTTTGATGAATTGGATTTATACCTTCAAGAACCTTTGATTGAAATCCTTGAAAGTAATTCTGAATTTGACTTACTCAACTGGTGGAAAGAAAATTTGTGTCAATTTCCAACATTAGCTTGTTTAGGAAAGACAATGTTGATTGTTCCAATGACCTCTATTGCATCAGAATCAGTAAGAATCATCTCCTTCTTTTATTATGTTCTGTGTGATAATGAATTCATTCTTTTTCTTTTATCTTTAAGGCCTTCTTTCCCAGTGGTTGTGTTTTGGATGATTTCAGAACAAAACTGGCTCCAGAGGCCTTGGAAGGCTTCATTTGCAGTCAAGATTGGATGAGAAATTGAATATTATTTCTTTTGCTTTTCTGTTTATCAATCACAAATGATTGTTTTTCCCTCACACCTGCATGTTTTCATGATTTTAAAGTGCATCACCTTTTTCCCAAATTGCATTGAGCTGTTTGAAAGTGTAGCAAATATTTTAGTTAAAAGAAAATCCAGGGGCCTGCTGCATGGTTCAAACCCACAAAAAGCCCAACAATTTGGGCTTGGGTTGGGCTTGGGTTGAACAAAACATTGAGTTTACCCAGCCCCCCAAAGCCTGCTTATCCATGGGCTAGCTTTGGGCTTGCCAAAAAGGGGTGGGCCCAACCTAATAAGCACCCTGAGTGATCACATGCAGGACTGACAACCAAATTTCATTTGAAACTGATAACATTATTTACAATGAGGTTTTAATTGCTATACATCCCAGAAACTGATTCATTTGAAATGTATATTGTCTTTGAATTCCTCCTATATCAATAAATTGTGATGTATTTTTTAGCTTAATCCTGAATCAATTGAAAATCAAAAATGTTGTGTATTTTTCAACTTAATCATGATTTAATCTAAAAATTAAAAATCATCTTCAAATCAGCCCCAAAATTTTTCATCCCCAATCCCAATTATCAAGTCCCAATCAGTCCCCAAATTAGGGGGCAATAATGTAGTTTTGAGCTTTTGAATGCTATACATCCCAGACACTGGTTCATTTGAAATTTATGTTGTGTTTGAGTTACTCCTATATCAATAAATTGACATGCATGTTTTAGCTTAACCACGATTTAATTGAAAATTGAAAATTGTTCTTATTCTTCCCATTTTCCAATCAACCCACATTTCATTCCCTATCCAAATTATTAACTTCCGATCAGTCCCCAAATTTCGGGGCAATACTCTAGTCCAGGTATAACTTAGTTCAGCCATGACTACCTTGAGGACGACACCCGAAGTCTTAACCAACAAAACTTCCGCAAGACATTATCTCTGCCAAATCTTGATCCTCTTTGCTCCACTCTGAAAGCTGGTATGACAGGAGTATAGATGAGGAACATGATCTACAAAATCGGCTCGTCCAACAGGATTTGCTTGGTTGGAGCGTTGGTCAACGGGTACACATTCTCAAATGTGCACCCGTGGTCGTTGCACTTGTTTCTAACAGAGCACTCGATCCGGTTATCAAGCAATCTGACGATCGCGCTTGGTTTGTGAACGTTCCACACGTGACAATAGGGCGAGTTCACATCTAGGCACTGCTGTTGTGAGAATATCTTAGGTCCAGTCATCTCCAAATTCCACCGTCCTCAGCTCCATCACTGATCAGGATCGAATTCCGGTGGCAGACTCAATGCAGCAGGGCTACTCTGGGAGTCGGAACTACAACACCAGGTCTGATGTTTTGAATATAAACAGGCCTCGGATTGCCCCAGGAGACCACCTCCCAGCGCACTTGCCTTCATTTCAAGTCACGATTATTATCCACGATTAACGACTCCAAGCACTTTCAAGTGGCCCTATTTGCACTCTAATATCACAAGATGGTTTCCCTAATCTCACTTGTCTCTGTCATCTTCGCTCTCGCCGCTTTCTCTCGCGCCGAGGAAGTAGCCGACCAGAACGAACGTCAAGTCCATTCCAAGCGCTATTTCGGTGGATGGGGCGGTCTGGGTGGCTTCTACGGTGGTTATGGCCTCTCCTACAACCCTTGGCTCTACTACTGGAACTCTGTGCAGACCATTTACGGATACAGCCTGTTCAACCGTTACTTGTATGGGGGTGCTTACGGCGGCTTCTTTGCCAAAGCTACCGATAGTGGCAAGCTTGCTCGCCGAGCTGTCCCCCTTGATGCCGATCGGCTCTACCCCCGTGACTCGCCTGCTAGTTTCAGCTGCGCGAACGAGAAGGGTGAATCGGCGGTGTTCGTGACCAAGGACTGCCTGACGTAAGCTCTGGTCCCTCTCTCGGACATGACTCCTTACCCCTCCTCATCCCCCTGTAGCTCAAGCTGGCCCTTATCCCTTCTTGCACTCGTATCAGGGCGGCCCAAAAGATGACCCAGAACAAGCTCAGCACTGCCAGCTGCGGATCTTGCGCGGTGAGTTTGAGTTTTCTTCCTGGTCTTGTGAAGTTTCATTCACCAACGGCACACGCCGATTTGACTGACACAACTGACATGAATTCATGGTGTTGCACCTTTTAGCTGAGTCTGGTCAGCAGCGCAAAGGACCGAGTGGCGCCTCAAAATTTGTGAGTGCCCCATTTGGTTGCTGGGTTCTCCTTTCCGCTGACCGCGCCCTGCGTATCAATTTCCCAACCTAGGCCCGGAGACGTTCTCACCAAGGCCGTGCAGGGTATCATGAAGTCATGCGCCCAGCCACACGGCGTGAGTCAACCATCCCAGATCCCAATACCCCTCGGAATCCTAACTAACTTGAACCTTCGCCACAGTCCCAACCGACTCGCAGGAGCTCCGTCGACAGCTCGAATGAAGACCATGTAGCCATGATTCTCGCCAAAGGAGACAACTCAAAATGCTGAACTTGTCGCTCTAAACTAACTTCTTTCTCAAACTTGATGCTTCTCAGTATCCAGTACTTGATTCTTCTAATTATCTAGCGCTTGCTGCTTCTAATTATCTAGTTTCATTATCTAGTGCTTGGTGCTTCTAATCATCTCATTTCATGAATGCAATCGGTTCTAAATATTCCTTCTGATTCTCCTGGGGATGGTAACCCCACTCAGGCTTCTACAGTGTCCCTCCTGTCATCCAGTGTGAGCATTCGACCCGCACGGGGAACAAACCACCCCTGGAAAAGTGTTCCTGGGGGTGCCTGTCACATCCTTTGAGTAGAGCCTCAAAGGATTATACTTCGCAGTACCGGTTCAGCTCAATCACCCGCAGTTTTTCGTTTCCGATTCTTCATTCATCTCAGTATTTCCTTATCACAGGTTCACGCCGGAATGGTTGTGATTAATATTCCTAGTGATGGTCCTACTCCGATTCAATGAGTATCGCTCATGGGAACGTCCTTGTCAATACATAAATATGAAGAAAATCTTGCACCTTTGTTCATGACATTGCCGCGTTTTGCCGGATAGATGCATTGTGTTGAAATGGCTACAAACAGACTATTCATTCCTCTTTTCTTGCCTATTCATGGCTTGGAGGTGTGTAGAGATTGAAAAAGCATCTATGAGTTGCTTTCATTACTTCAACAAGCTTTTCCCAGCAATATAATCACCATCCTATCAAGGAAAAAAAAGAAAATTAGACCTAGCCCCAATTAGTTGCAGAGCCATAAAATTTTAAAACAAACCTGCTCCCCTTCATCCTCCTTCACAAATTATTAAGCATAAATCTGAAGGAAAAATCCCATAGGCAACCTGGTTCCGAACGCTGATAACGTGATTATAGCATTCCAAAAAAAATTCCCTGGAAAGTTGCATAAGAAATAGAAAAAGGTTTACCTGTTCCATGACCCATCCCAACACCATTGTTCACAAAATAAACATCAGAATAGAACTGCCCAAACATCAGATTATTTTCATGATGAAAAATATAGGATCATGTTTTATCTCAATTTTCATTTATTTTTCAACACAATATTGTTGGGAAAGACAATCACCAAAGTGTAAAAATGGAAAATTATAATACAAAATTCCAGACAATTTGAACAATAATTCATCACAGCAAACCTATTTATTCCCAATTTTTCTCTTAATTCTGGAAACCAACCCAAGTTACCACAGGGATGAAAATAAACATAGTGCTGAGGGTCATGCAATTTTCTCAGTTCACTAATCCTCCTTGAGGAGCCATCTGAGTGCCTGATCAGGACATCTCTATGATTCAATTGAGTAATGAAAATTCATCAGAAAAACTACCTTTCACCCATTGTGCAGTTATTGGGTCTCCTTTTGGTAGGTTGTAAGCTATCTGGTCCATATTTTTTGAAAATGGATCAGCAAGCCCAACAAATTGATTTGGACCAACCTTGGGATGAATTTGTCAAATAGGATGGTGGTGGGTACCATAAAGAAGGGCATTGGAAAGTGATTGGTGGGGCAAATTTGGAATCACAAAGTAAGGGGGGGAGAATCTTCTTCTATGTGATGAATGTGGGAAGTAACTAATTTTCTGTCTGAATGTACATGTAGTAAAAGACTTTTTTAGGCTCTGTTTGGAAACTGGGGTGTAAATTGCACCTATGTGCCAAAAAACAGTTACACCCTGTATGTCCCAGATGTGACATACAGGGTGGTTTGAAAATGTGTATGTGTGCATGTGCATCACCATGCAAAATTATGTCACTGCCCACTCACTGCCCACATTCCCAGTGGGGCAAGACATACAGGGTTGGCCTTGTATATCTGCCTCTGGTGCGCCCTTTGCTGTCCCCTCACAACCCAATATTGTTGTAAGTCTTTTTTTTTCTCAATTTTTTTTCTGTTTTTGTAAGTCTTTTTTTTTCTCAATTTTTTTTCTTATACTAATAATCCATTGATCCTTTTATTCAAAGGATGAATCCTCCACCTTCAACCCAACCACCGCCACCATCACCACTGGTATCCCAATTGAAATGGACTCCTTTGAATGACCACAGCCTCCTGCAAGCTTACAAGAGCAACACAGCTTGCATCCCACAAGCCTCAATTTTTTTAAGGATTTTTTTTTATGGGAAATTGCAAAGGATCTTCAAGGGACCAAGGAACCAGGAACAAATACCACGTATGGATTGGTCTTTCTATCACACTTCAATGTCCTCAAGGCCCAGTACAGCAAGGTCAAACAATGACACAACCTTGGTGGAGCTGGGTGGGATCAGGTCACTCAATCCATTGCGCTTCCAGATGAGCATCTGGAACAAAGCATTTTTTTTTTAAAAAAAAAAAACAAAATATTCTTCTTTGTGTATTTGTTTATTTACTTTTTAATTGGAGCGCAACAAAAAACTAGTTAATTGGAGAGGTAGTTTGTTCCCCCTGCAAAATATTTTGGCTTCTTTCCTGTATGAATAGCAAGCCATGGGGTTTGTAAGCACCAACTTGGCCATCCTCTCAAGCCATACATTGGCCAATGCTTCAAGTCATCCATTGGGGAGCCTGCAGTCATCCAATGGTGAAGGTTCATTGGTAAAAGCTCAAGGCCAAATGGTAAGAAAACAAATGTATCACCTGGAGATGGGCAACAAAAAAACCCAGATGATCAAAATCACCCTCAAATAAATCCAACACAAATTATCTGGCTTGGCAGGATTTTCCAATGCAATCCAGGCCCTTGAAAACAATTCCTGAATAACACAATGCAAAGTGATGACAGCCAGCAAGGATTTTTCCTTGAATTGGGACCTTCCCAAGGCTTACCTAGCCTTGGCCCCTGACCTTCAAAGCAAGTGGGTCAGGGAATTTTTTCTGAATAATTGAGACAATTATATTTTGTTCATTATTTTTTTTGCCTGAAGAAAAAAATCCAGTCTTTTCTTGTTTTTTCTTGTTTTTTCTTTTTTTCTTTTTTTCTTTTTTTTCTTTTTTCCTTTTTTCCTTTTGTCCTTTTTTCCTTTTTTCCTTTTTTTGCTTTTTTTGCTTTTTTGCTTTTTTTGCTTTTTTTCCTTTTTCCTTTTTTCCTTTTTTCCTTTTTTCCTTTTTTCCTTTTTTCCTTTTTTCCTTTTTTCCTTTTTTCCTTTTTTTCCTTTTTTCCTTTTTTCCTTTTTTTCCTTTTTTCCTTTTTTCCTTTTTTCCTTTTTTTCCTTTTTTCCTTTTTCCTTTTTCCTTTTTTCCTTTTTTCCTTTTTTCCTTTTTTCGTTTTTTCCTTTTTTCCTTTTTTTGTTTTTTGTTTTTTTGTTTTTTTGTTTTCTTCTTTTTTTTCTTTTTTTTCTTTTTTTTCTTTTTTTTCTTTTTTTCTTTTTTTCTTTTTTTCTTTTTTTCTTTTTTTCTTTTTTTCTTTTTTTCTTTTTTTCTTTTTTTCTTTTTTTCTTTTTTTCTTTTTTTCTTTTTTTCTTTTTTTCTTTTTTTCTTTTTTTCTTTTTTTCTTTTTTTCTTTTTTTCTTTTTTTCTTTTTTTCTTTTTTTCTTTTTTTCTTTTTTTCTTTTTTTCTTTTTTTTTTTTTTTTTTTTTTTTCTTTTTTTCTTTTTTTCTTTTTTTCTTTTTTTCTTTTTTTCTTTTTTTCTTTTTTTCTTTTTTTCTTTTTTTCTTTTTTTCTTTTTTTCTTTTTTTCTTTTTTTCTTTTTTTCTTTTTTTCTTTTTTTCTTTTTTTCTTTTTTTCTTTTTTTCTTTTTTTCTTTTTTTCTTTTTTCCTTTTATTCTTTTCTTTTTTTGATATTTTTTTCATTATTATTTTTTTGAAGGAAAAAATTTTCTTGTCTTGCCTTTTTCTTTTCTTGTTTTTTTCTTTTCTTGTTCTTTTCTTTTCTTTTCTTTTCTTCTCTTTTCTTTTTTTTTTTATTCATTTTTGGGTTCTTTTTTTTTGTTGTTTATTTTTTGTTGGTTTTTTTTTGTTTTTTTTTGTGATTTATTTTTTTTTTGTTATTTTTTTTGTTATTTTTTGTGGATTAGTTTCTGTAGGCTGATATTTGCCACAAAAATTTGAGAATTAATTGAGTTGAAATGAGGGAAAAATATTTGACATAGGTGAGTAATATTGAGTAAGAAAATAATTCTCAATTCCCATTTCAATTTCTATGGGAAATTTGAGAAATAATTTAGGAATGCTGAGCCAAAGAATTTGATTTATAATTTCTATTAAAAATTTGAGAATTGATTGAGTAATGAAAAAAATTGTGAATTTATTTTCTTTGAAAATTGGAGAAAAAATTAATTGAATATTTTTTTGTGTTAATTCAAATTCCTAATTTATGTTTTTGATTCATTTGAGTTTTCGATTTCTGTTTTCCTTGAAAAATCAAACATTGAAGAAATTAAAATTTCTTTTGCAAATTTTTCCACATTTTACCTGCAATGGCATGTCTCTTTTGGGATGTCCTCTTTTTTTCTGCATTTGACAATTCTAAGTCAGTTCAATCATTCTCTTGAGCTCAATTAGATTGATTAATTAGCCCTTGAGTCATTGGCTCAAAAGATTGATCTTCTAGAGAGTCTTCATCTTCTGGTAAATCTGGGCAAGTTCCTTTGATAAAATTGTGGAAGAAAATCATACAAGTTATCATTTTTGATTGTAAATCAGGTGGATATTCACTGACTATGGCCATAAATTTGAATTTCTCTTGATGATACCAAAGATCCTCTCAATAAAATTTCTTTCTGGAAAATGGAAAAATTTGAATAATGCTCCTTTATTTTTGGGTCCAAAAAAAATTAAAATTGAATGAAGATTAATACTAAAAATGAGAACCAAAAAAAGTTTCAAAAATAAAAATAAAAATAAAATTAAACTCACTTTTTTCCAAAATGATCCCCATCTTTCAAATGATATATTATTCCTTGGTATGGAAACAGACAAGTATCTCACAATGCAAAACAAGCATCCCAAAAAAAAATCTTTGCCTTCAGGTATTTTGAGTGAACCTTCTCTTGCAATATTCCAAATTCTTCTATCTGAAAAAATTCCACCCCATCCAGCTAGAACATAGGTTAATTTAATTTTAAAATTGCAAGCTGTCAAAACGTTTTGTGAAAGATTTCCATGGCGGTCAATCAAGTTATCTCTTTCCGAAGCTGGAACCGTGATGAGAACATGAGTGCCATCTATTTCCCCAATACAGTCTTTGAAAAATGATCTGAATTTTTTATTTTCTGAGATGAAGGTGGAAAATGGAGTGTTATCAGTGGGAAGTGTGATAAATTTTTCAATCAATCCTTGTTTGGAAACCTGGTTGGAGAAAAATTTGTTTATTATTCTAAGAATTTAAGATCATTGAAAAACAGTTAACAAAACTTTACTGATTTCTTTTTTTATTAAGATCAAAAAAAGATTAGAATTAATAGGGCATATAAGAGTTAAACTTTTCAAAAAATTAAATTGCTGATTTCAGGCCTATCCATTTTTTTCAAAATTTTATTCTTTTCAGTTCAGACCATTGATTAATTTTTTAATTTTATCAAAAAATATTTCTTGAAAAATTTATATTTTTCCTTAAATAAGATATTTAAATTTTTCAAAATCTTAACTCTTATTGGCCCTGATAGAAAAACATGAAATAATTTTATTATGATAAACAATTATTAGAATTAATAGGAATAAATTGAAAGAATCTCACTTTGAGATGGTGGAGGCTGATATTTGGAATATTTGCTAAAGGTTTTCTACTGGAATTTCCCTTCACCAAAAAATAAAGAATAATTCCAAGTTTTTCTAAGGGAGAAACATATCTAGATGGGCTGATTCAATTTTCTTCTACTATCAATACTTAAAGCAATAGAAAAAAATATTTGTTCATTCCAAAATTTTCATAAATTGTTAGGGGATTTTCATTTTCAATTATTACTTGCATCCATTGAGGACCAGAAAGGGAGGATATTTTTTTGCAATTTTGGAAGTTGACTGATTCATCATTGTTTGAATGTAGAAATTATTTACATTCACAGCCATGAAACTGTGAATTAAGAGTATTCAAAAATGCTTTCATGTTGGAGCCAGGCATTTTGATTAAGGTGGTAGGTGGCAGGAGATGAGGGCATGGTGGAAAATGAGGGGGATAGGTGAAGATTTGACTGTGGCCAAGGCGGTGGTGAGGATTTGAAACTGATAAAGGCTTCTGTCAAGTCTTTTGATGATGCAAAGGCGTGAAGGACTGGCTGGAGGTTTTGAGTGGTTTTTTTTTGAGGGATTGATTTTATTGCAGGGTGATTTTGTTGAGTTGTTTGGCATTGAACATACATTTGAAAATGGGGGTGTATATTGCAACCCAGAGTGTACATTATTTTCAAAAAATGTTGTTTTAGGCCTTGTCAACACCCATATGAACATAGACATACATGTGGGCAGTTGCCAACACCAACCTTATGAAATTTATCAGTGAAAATAACCTTCAGTGTGTTAATTTATGAGTTGACTGGAAATTCAATCAAACCAAAGTGGGTGGAAACAGGTTTTTATAAATGTTCAATGTTAAGAAAAAGCTTTATCCAGGTGAGTAATTAGTGATTTTTACATGTGTTTTCAATATCTTCTGTTAAATATTCTTTCCTTGTTACATGTGTTGTACTTGTTGCACTTTTTGGAACTCTTACATGTGTTGGCCCTGTATGTGAGTGATAGTACACCAGAAACATTATAGACATACAGAGAGTTAGAGGTAGTTGAAAATTATCAGAAAAAGTGAACAGAAACTTTATATGTGTACATACATCACAGAAGCCCTGTATACATACAAAGATATTGTTAAAAAGTATAAAAAATTGAATATATGCACACATTGGTTTCTGTGAGTTAATAAATAATAGCAGAATAGAAAAAAAGTCAACTGGAAAAAATTAGTGGGCTGGAAAAAGAAAGGGGACTGCAAAAAAAAGAAGACTGGAAGAGAAAAGCAGACTGGGAAAAAAAGCAGTGTGGAAACAAGAGGAGTGAAACCCTTAAGTTTTCCTCAAGATTTTGAAGTTTTTTGTCCCTTGTTTCTGTAAAGAGCTGAGACCACTGTTTAATCAGGAAACAGAGAGAGATAGAGAGAGACTAAGAGAATAAGAAAAATATGTTGGGGGACTTCCTTCCTTCCTTCCAAGTATTGTGGGAGCTGGTCTCCTGCGGTCTATGCCTCCTCAAAAACTTGTATTTGAGGGTTAGGTTTTATTGACTCATGGTAAACCCTAAACTTGGTACAAAAAACTGACAACTAAAACCCAAAGCTTCTGCCCCCTTCAGCCCTTGGCCGCCTCCTACCATTCAGGAAATCTGGGTTTGTCCTTCTAATGACAGTGTGGAGACTCCTTTGGGAATGAATAAAGTTTAGCCTATAGCTTGGTGGCAGTCACTTGAGGGGGAATTTAGTACTAAAACTACTGATAAGAAAGATGAATACTAAGGGTGGTTTTGAATTTCCTGCCCCTCTAAGAATATAGTAGTCTCACAAAAATAAAAGAAAAGAGATTGGTGGCTGATTTTTCAGATAGAACTGCTACTATTGTAGTCTCTATCAGAAATAGGATAAAATGTTTTCATCTTGATAAGGAAGAAATGGTGGAACCAATGGATGACTTGGAGGATAGATCTGAGTAAGAGAAGAATCCTTTATCCAGTCTTACTTCTTTATGTATTTTATCTTTTTTTATTGGTTACTGATTGCTACTCCTTTGATTTTACAGTTGATGATTGAATAAAGTTCAAATGGTTGAGACTATACTTGAAAAATGATGATGAATGGTTGATGATGATTGATGATTATGATGATGGACAAGGTAGGTAATGATGATGGTTGATGATGGATGAGGTAGGTGATGATGATGGTTCATGATGGATGAGGTAGGTGGATGATGATGGTTGATGATGATGATGGATGATGATGGATGATGATGTATGATGATGATGATGGATGATGGTGATGATGATGAGTGATGATGATGATGATGATGGGGGATGGTGATGATGATGGATGAAGGATGATGGATGATGATGAATGATGATGATGATGGATGATTAAAATGATGGTTGGTGATGGTTGATGATGATGATGATGATGATTGATGATGTTCAAGGTAGTTGATGATGAGGTTTTGATTTTGATATGGGTTTAATATATTTTATAGGGTTTAATACCTTTTATAAGGGTTTAATATTTTATATAAGGGTTCAATACCTTTCATAAGGGTGGCCACCCCAGGCTGGGAGCCTGGGGGGATGTGGGGGAAATGGGCAGAGAGAGGCCCTCACTTTTATAGACATCAGGGGGGGATGCCACCTGGTGGCTGACTTGTGGTTGTGGGTGGTTTTTCTGGTTCTGCAGGAAGTTTCCTGCATATATTGCTTCTGTACTGCATGTGCCTGCTTGCATATATTGCTGTGTACATATGAGGTGATTTGTTTGGTTCTTCATGCAGTTCCTTGCATATAATAATTCTGTATATACTGGTGAGGAGTTTGAGTGGTGTATGGGTTTAATTTATGTGGTTTGTACTTAAATTCTTCCAGAGTATTTCCATATGTTTTTCACTGAGCTGTGACACCTGATTGGGAAGTATCTTCTAATCCATGAGAGATAGAGGGGTACTTTGCCTGTGTAACTCTAGGTTATTTTTGGTGTAAAATCCATTTTTGAGGTTATTTTGAGAATTAGAGAATTCCTTCTACCAGAAAAGTGAGTCTGATGGCTATAGTTTAGGTTTTGGTTCACCACAGCCGGGCCTTTCCCATGCCCTACTCTTAGCCCCCCAAGCCTTTCTGCATCTTCCCAACACACCTGCATTGGAGTCTTGTCCCTGGATAGCCCTGCAAAAGTATCCTGCTCCCTCCTGCCCAAACTAGAAGTACCTGAGAACTCAACCATATATGCTTTGTTTCTTGATCTACTTCCTTAGAGGTGATTGCGGATCTGCAGCACACATGTTGTGGTGTCATTATATAGACTTGGTTCAGGAACTGCATTGCCACCTGCGTGCTCAGCATTTGGTAGGTCAGGCTCCGCAATTGGGGTGTGCGAGTTTTCAGCAGCGGATGCTGTGGGGCTCAGCATTAGGCGCAGAAGGACTGGCACGCTGGTTGCAGGCCAGGCTTGACTAGGGGAGGCGCGCCGCAACCCCCTTGGTTATTATGGTCTCAGGAATGGAGCTGGTCCAACAACGTTTGCAGGCAGTTAGTTTGAGTAATAGGAGCGGGGCAACTGCAGGGCTATGTACGTGGGCAACTGCAGGCCTATTTACGTGGGCGGCTGCGGGCAAGGGCAGGCCAGCCTACGGGACTGGGATATTCAAGACTGCGCGTTGGGTGGATACGGGCAAGCACAGTGAACTTCAAGTAGGGCGCGGCAGAGGGCTGTGCCATGGGAAGGAAAAACTGGATGTTTGTAATGGCAGGCGGGCTGAAGGGATAGGGCGGTACGGATTAAGGTGGGGTTGGGGTTCTGTGTCTGGGGTTTCTTCTTCAATTGTTATCAAATTGTTCATGTGTTTTTACCTAGTTAGGGCTAAGGGGGAGGTCATAAAAGGTCATCTCCCTCAACACAGATTGAGGGGGGGCACATTGGACAACAGTCAGGGGGGGAATTCATCATCATAATCAACTCTCTCTTTCCTCTCTCTCTTAAAGCGGAATCCTCAGATCTTATAGATGGTAGAACCATTGGCTCCGTAACCAAGGGACAACTAAGTGAGGGTTTCACCCTAGTTTCCACATCTGGGGGTCTGGACGTGAAATTGATCCATTTTCAGTCTCTCAAAGACAGCGTAGGATGCTACCAACAACGGCTCTGGGATCCAATGTTCCCCCTCCCTATCCTCTGCGCTTGACTCCTGTTTGTGCAACTCAACCTCCTCCACCGCCATCTTCCCAGGTTCCTAGAGCCAGCGGTTTCTCTCCTCCTTCAGAGGGGTTGTAGAATATGGTGGTGGAGACTCCTTGTTGCGTGTGGCTGAGACCAAGGGACTTCCTTCATCTTTGGTTTAGTACCTTGGAGGTTGAATGGTTTCTTTCCAGGTTCCAAGGCATTGGGGATTTGGAGGGTGCAAAAGGCGCGGACAAGGTTTGGAATATTGTGTTCTTCATTACCAAGGAAGAGAAGCTGCGGGAAATGGAGGAAATGGTTGGTTATAAGAGGCAGGATTGGGGGAAGTTGAAAAGCAAGATGCTGGCGAGGTGGGGAAAGCACAAACCCTGGTTCTGGGGAAGAAATTTGGACCAAGCTGCAGAGGAAGCAAGCCAGTGTGGGGGGGATGCAATTGCGCAAAGGATTAGTGGAGTATATGTCAAAGTTTGAGCAAAACTATGGTTACTTGGCAAAGGAGAAGGTCTTTGAGGGCCAGAAGGGGGCTATGAAGTGGGCGTTTTTGGGAGGTCTCCCATCTCAGCTCCGTTCCATGGTACAGAAATACCTGTATGATCATGTCCTGGTTAAGAGGTTTCTGGACAGGAGCATTGAAATCCTTCCCAATCTCTTGGTTATTTGTCAGGCGGTGGAGAGTGAAATTGACTTAGACAAGCTCATTGTGGACACAGCACAAAAATACCTGGCAATCTCCAAGAAATTGGTCCTAATCTCTGAACCTGCCCCAAACCAAACCTCAACCGCACAAACTCCAACACTCTCTCATGCCAGAACGTCCCAAAAAGCTCCGGGACCATTGGTTGGAAAAATGATAGAGATTCTACAAGACATAAGGATTTTCCTCAACCAGAAAGTGGCCCCCATGGCTCCAATGGCCCCAACGGCTCCTATGGCCACTATGGCTCCGGTGGCTCCTCCTAAACTGCGTGAAACACCCCCTCATATGGAAGAAGGGTTCCAGCCTCCCAGAGGAACCTCCTGGCTGTTTGGGGTTTGCACCTGTACATAGTGCGGGGAAAAGGGGCACTGGAAGTTGATAAGCAAAAAACTCACCCAGGAAATGAACAAAGGACTTGTTTGCACATCCAGGATGATTTACATATTCCTGTTGGGTGAATTGGTGGAATTGACCAGAGACCAGCTGCCACCAATGGTGCAAGTACAGGAGCAGGCAAAGTCTCAGGCCAAGACTGCTTGGTTGTTGCTTGGAATTTTCACTGCGCCCAGGAACTGGGAAGCAACAAGGGTAGAGGCCAAAGTCAGAGAATTGGTGGCAAAAAAATGGATTGCAATGGAGGTTGATGCCAATGAGCGGCCAACAGCCCCAAAGACAACTGCGCATGTACCAGCAATGGAGGATTGTCAACTAATTCCAGGGGGAAGAAGAAGGCCTTGGATATTGTCCAAAGGGTAATGGGAAACAACTAACCAATACCTCTGACCCTACAAGAGTTAGCAGCCGTGTCCCTGGCAGTTGTTGATGAAATGATCCAAGCATTGAAAGAGTGCGTTCAAAAACAAGTGTCAACAACAGTTCAATGGGTAAATGTGGCAGAGGAGGAGGTGGATTGCAAGCTGTGCCAGTCAAAGTTGGTATTGGTCCCACTTGCTTATGTTGCAATGAATATTGCAGTTTGGAAGGTATGGAAAATGGTGGATAGCGGGTCAATGGTCAACTTGCTTCAGTCACGGTTGGTGGAAAAGCTTGGTTTGGTGCAGAGAAGTGTGCAATGGGTCTCCAGACGTTGAACAGTGGCAAATGCCGTGTGGAGGGTGTGGTGGAGGCGGAGGAGGTAAAAGTTGCAAAGGTCTGTAAGCCCCTATTGTTTCTCTTGGTAGAATGCAGTGATGTGATATTGTGTCAACCATTCATGTTTGGTTTTGGGGCCCAAATGGCCTTCAATTCCAAGGAAGGAATGGAGGCTCTGACAGTCAAGAATTCATTTGGCACGTGGTTTGTGACAACTATCTGCAATCACAGGAGAGGGAAACGGGTTCAGCAACCAGCGGCTGAAAACAACCAGGAGTCCAATTTGGGGGCTGACTGTAAGGGTCACCCCACGGAGGATTTTTCCTAGTTGGCCGCTGTTACTGCACGGAGCAATCTCCGTCTTTGGGTGGGTGTTTGATGGGTAATGAGCAAGTGGAGGAGGGCGCGCGTAGGGCGCAGGAGTCAGAAGTAAGTTCCATTCCTCAGTGTGCATCCCCAGAGGTTCTACACTTCAAAAACCCTATCATCATGCCACATTTGTGAGAAAGCTTGAAAGCCCCAATCTGGTTATTGCTAATACTTAAGGTGAAATGCTAGCAATAAAATCCGGTGGCGCCAAAGGTCCGGCCATGTAACAAGCAAATTCCCCAGGGATTGAATAGGCCCTTGCGTCCAATTGCATGGTCCCAAAACCTGTGGACAACACCCTTGACAAAGTCTGGTTGGGTAACGCGGTCAGCACAGATTTACACCCTTAACTTTGGTCCTGCAGGGTGGCTGAGCCGGGACAAGAGGGATTTGCTATTGTCCGTGTTGGTACTGCGGGAGAAGGCCCTCCTCTTCCGCCTGGGCAATCAAGGGCTGCTGAAAGGCAACATTGGTGATCTGTATGTCATTCCCACGGTTCCACACAAGCCCTGGAAGATCAAGCCAATTCCAATCCCACAGAACGTTTGGGAACCTTTCTTGGAGTTGGTGCGCAAGCATTTAAGGACAGTCCTCTATGAGCAATACATGTCAAGTTACTCTAGCCCTATATTTGCAGTTTTCAAGCAAGATGGGAAGTTGCAACAGATTGTTCATGATTTAAAGCATCTCAACTTGTTCACTATCCATGACACTGGTTTGCCCCCGGGGGTGGAGGAATTCTTGGATTCAATGGCTGGATGCGTGTGTTACAGATTGGTGGATGCAATGGGGGGATACAATCAGCCAGAACTCCATCCCAATTTTTGTTGGCTGACTGTGTTTGAGACCGGGTTGGGGAGGATGCAACTGATGCAGCTTCCACAAGGCGGAACTAACTTGGTAGCGGTGTACCAAGCCCAGATGACCTGGATAATGCACAAAGACCTTCTGGAAGGCTTTCAGATTTTCATTGACAATTCTGGTATCAAGGGCCCAAAGACAGACTATGGAGGAGAGGTTCTTGAAGAGGCCCCTTTGGTCCGCCGGTTCATTTGGGAATACGCAGTGATGCTGGAATGGGTCCTTTTCCGGATTGAGGAGGTGGGCTCTACAGTATGGGGGAAGAGACTGGCGGTCTGCGTTCTGGCACTTGCGGTCTTGGGGCATGTGGTGGCTTTGGAAAGGCGGTGTATTGCATAGAAAAAGCGGAAAAAGGTTCTTGAATGGCCAGATCCGCAGACAGTGTCACATATTCTCCAGTTCTTGGGGTTGTTTAGTTATGTCAGCATGTTCATCAAGCGGTTTGCGGAGGTGGCAAGCCCCCAACAAGCCTTTAAACAATAGGACGCAAGGTGGGAATGGACTACTGGGTGCAATGGCGCGTTGGCAAAGCTCAAAGAGATGGTGGGGAGCAACATTGTCCGCCGGGACCTTGACTACAATGCCGGGGGGATACAATTGGCCGTTTACTCTAGCATGTTTGGCGCAGGAGGCGTCCTGATGCAGGAAGAGGATGGTGTGGTGTTGTATTTATAACCTTGTATTGGGAGCTGTGTGGCGGGCTGCGACCCACCCAGGGAAAACGGACCAAGTGATGGAGCCCGCCCAACCAAGCTTGCAGGTGGCTAGTCCGGAAGGCAAGGAAGGGGCAATCAGGGGTTATACGCGCAGGGGAGGTTTGCATGGGCATAAGCGCAGGCCAACTCACGGATTGCGGGATCTGTGGATGCGCGCGGATGGATAAAACTGGGGGGCTTTTGGTAGGGCCCGGTGGAGGTTTGCGCGGGAATAAGCGCGGGCTGACTCATGGATTGAAGGATCCGCAGACGCGCGCGGACGGATAAACCCGGGAAGCTCCGAGTAGGGCGCAGCGGAGGGCTGCGCCATGAGAAGGACAAACTGGACGTACATGATATCAAAGGGGAGGGTTTTGGATGGGGGCGGGTGGTATGGGGTAGGGTTAGGGTGGAGCTAGGGTTCTGTACTTGGGGTCATATTTCATCTATCTTTTTGCTTGTGGTTTTAACTAGGTTAGGGTTGAGAGGGAGGACTTAAAAACACCTCACTATCAACTCTGGGTTGGTATACATCTCAATTACCAGATATCAGATTACCATAGATAGATCATATATCATCATCACCAGACCACCAGGGAATGGTAGGTGAAGGATTGAAAGGGAGGAATTTATCTTTTAATCTCTCTCTCTATTCTTAAAATAATTGCATTGAATCTCATTACAGACGCTTAGACTAATAACTTCCAGAACTTGAGGAAAACTTTGAGGGGTATCACTTCTCTTGTTTCCACATCTGGGGGTCTGGCTGGGAACAATCTTTTGTCTAGGTCTCTCAAAGCTAGCCGGTGCAATTTTTCCAACAACCACTCCAGGATCAAACGTCCCACCTTTGTTCCCTCTCCAGTTGGGAGCTGGCGGGCCAACACCTCCACCACCGCCGACTACTTGGTCTGGTGGTTTTGCTCCTCCTTCACCGGAGCCTTTGGAGGCGGCTGAGGTTCCACAACGGGTATGGCTTAGGCCGCAGAACTTCCCTCATCTCCGGTTCCACACCGCGGATATTGGGCGCTTTCTGGCAAGGTTTGAGGATATTGCGGACTCCAAACACGCAATGGGCAAGGATAAGGTCCGTACAGTTTTTCTGTTTATAACAGACAAGAATAAACTCCAGGATGTGGAGGATATATCTGGCTACAAGGCTCAAGACTGGGAAAGGCTCCGGAACAAGATGATGGCAAGGTGGGGGAAGCATGAGCCCTGCTTCTGGGAGACAGACTTTGAGTGGGCAGCGGCAGAGGCGATTTTGCAAGGTGGGGTGTGGACATGGAGTGATTTGTCTGAATAAAAATCTATGTTTGACCGCATCTACAGCTACCTAGAGAAGAACCAGGTGGTAGCGGGTCAAACAGGGGAAATGAAGCGGGCGTTTCTAGGCGGGCTTGGGCCGCTACTTTGTGCGCGGGTCCAGAGGTATCTATTCAAACATGGGTTGGTATTGCTGTCAGTGGATTGGAGTGTCATGCTTCTTCCAAACCTAAGCGTGATCAACCAGGCCTTAGAGAGCAAGATCAATTTGGAAGAACTGATTGAGGATACAGCCAGGTTGTTCCCAACGGTTTCAAGGCAACCAACGGCCTCTTCCACTCCAACTCCGACGCAGGTACCACCCGCAGGCCCATCAGCAACAGAGCTGCTGGCAGCCCCTTTGCAGTCAATGGAAGTACCAGTGAACAAGGTAATGGATTTGTTACGGGACCTACGGATACTTCTGAATTGGATAGGGGCCCTGCAAACGGCTCCACCTCCTCCTCCTCCCCGCAATGTGCTGCCTCACATGGGGGGGGGGGCTTCCAGCCCATTAGCGGGCCGTCGAGCGGGTTTTTGGTTTGCATAAGCACCTATAGCGGCTAAAAGGTCCACCGGAGGTCTGGTTGCGCGGAACTGACCAAGGACATGGACAAGGGGTTGGTCCACACGTTGGGGGAAACTTACATATTCTCAGGCAAGCCGGTGGATCTGGGGACCATCAGCCACCCCTGGTGGAGCAGGTTAGGGCAAGAGCCCAACCAGCAGGGGCCACTTGGGTTTCACTAGGGATTGTTACCGGGCCTGATACATGGCAAGCTCCGTATGTGGAGGAGGAGATTAGGGAATTGGTCGCAAAAAAGAGGATTGTGTTGGAGAAGATGGATGTGGATTTCAGAGAGTGGCCATTGACACAGGCCCCAAAAACTGGTACGCAAGGGCCAGTAGGCGATGCGCCCTCAACCAGTTCTGGAGGAAGGAGGAAGGCCGCGGAAATTGTGCAATGGATGATGGGGAGCGAGGCACCAATACCCCTCACGCTATGGGAGCTGGCCACGGTCTCCCCAGTGGTTGTCAAGGAAATGGTTCAGGCGCTGAGGGAGCATGGGGGCGGCAGGGTTCTGGCAATGTTTCAGCGCGTGAACATGGATGGGGAGGAAGGGGAACACAAGTTGTGCCAATCCAAAGCCGTGTTGGTGCCGCTTGCATATGTCTCAATGAAGATTGCGGGCAGGAAGTTGTGGGCAATGGTGGACAGTGGGTCAATGGTCAATCTACTCCCATAAAAATTGGTGGATGAGTTGGGGCTGGTTTGAAGGAAGTGCGCTATGGGATTACGGGCATAAATGGAGGGGAATGTTGGGTGGATGGGGTGGTGGAGGAGGAGGTGGTGGAGGTTGCAAAGGTCCAGAAGTAGCTGTTGTTTCTCTTGGTTGAGTGCGGCAACGTAATTTTGGGTTGACCGTTCATGTTTGGGTTCCAGGCCTGGATGATGTTTAACACGGAGGAATGGACGGAGGCGCTGAAAGTGGAAGACGAGTCCGGGGCAAGGTTTGAGATGACAATCTACAACCACGGGAAGGGGAAATGGGTGTGACCAGAGGCAGCCGGAAAAGAGGCAGAATCCAATGGGGGGGACGACCGTGAGGGTCTCCCCGCGCAGGATTTTGCCTAGTTGACCCCAGGTACCGCCCGGGAAAGGCTCTGGTTTTGTGCGGGTGGTCAACTAGGAAGGAGCAGGAGGGGGAAGGAATTGCACCAAGGGCACAGGTGGCAGAAGTAAGTCCTCTTCCTCAGTATGCGCCATTGGAAGGTACTGTGTTTTAAAAACCCTACCATAGCGCCATGCTTGTGAGCAAAGGCAAGAGCTGTGGGTTGATTATGTCCAGGATTCACAAGGACAACAGTGGACGCGGGACGGTACAAGCCCGTGTTACAAAAGGTTTGGCCCCAGAACAAGCCAACAGATTCAAACGCAGGACCAGTTTCCTTGGAAGAGGCGGGGTGCGTGCTGGGGAAGCGGTTCTTGGCGGAACTGGTTCAGCCTGCTGATAGGAAGGAAGCAAGGAAAAAGGAATGGGGAGCGGATACTCTGTGCGGTTTGGGAACCAATAAACACCGGATGGGTCTTGCAGAGAGGGAAGGAGTGGTGCCAGTGGGAAAGGGCCAAGCGTCGGAGGAATGTAACCGGGGTTGGGCCTCTTTGACGGTGGGGAGAATGTGTGCGGGACAAAAGGATGTGGTGGTGGCAAGGAGGATGGATGTGGAATGGAAGGATGAAGGGCGCGGGGAGTGCGGGACCAATTGATGGAGGACGGGTCCATGGCCATCATGGCTAGTGGAGGTTTTGGCTTTGGTGCAACAGACACTTGTGGCGGGGCATCAGGTGCAGAACGGCGTAGCGGCAGAAGGCTCTTTGGGACGGAAGCTTGGAGAATTGGCCGGTGGACGCAACCTTTGTGGGATTGGTTGAGACTGTCAGGTGAGGACAGCAGCCAAGTTGGGGGGAAGCTAGCGCAGGATGGGACGCCGGCGCGGCGCAAGACGGGTCCTTAAACGCAAGGAAGAGCCCCGTGGTTGGGTAATGCGGGACAAGGAGCAAAGGCCCGGTGTTAGCAAAAAAAAAAAACTTTTTCTTTTTTTTGGGTTTGGTTCTTTTCTCTGTCTTCTCTTTATCAGTTGTCTTCTACGGGGAACTGTGTGGCAGTTTGGCTGGGGCGGTCCAGGTACCTTCCGGGGAACTTTTTTGGCTCAGGACGCGGGCGCAGATCTCATTCTCACCAGGACGCAGGCGCGGCAGAGCAGTGAAGCGGAATCGGCTAGTAGCTGGGGTGGACTGGGAGTAGGGGGGGGGTGGTCCGGTAGTGCGGTAGGGTTGAGGTAGTGATGGAAGGACCTCTGGGGACAGAACTCAACTTGGGGGGGGGATGTGGTGTTGTATTTATAACCTTGGATTGGGAGCTGCGTTGCGGGCCGCAACCCGCCCAGGGAACACGGACCAAGTGATGGAGCCGGCCCGACCAAGCTTGCGGGTGGCTAGTCTGGAAGGCAAGGGCGGGGTGATCAGGGGTTGTACGCGCAGGGGAGGTTTGCGCGGGCATAAGCACGGGCCAACTCATGGATTGCTGGATCCGTGGACGTGCGTGGATGGATAAACCCGGGGGGCTTTGAGTAGGGTGCAGCAGAGGTTTGCGCGGGCATAAGCGTGGGCCAACTCATGGATTTTGGGATCCGCAGACGCGCCCGGATGGATAAACCCGGGGGGCTCCAAGTAGGGCGCCACAGAGCGCTGCGCCATGAGAAGGACAAACCGGACGTACGTGATATCAAAGGGGAGGGTTTCGGACGGGGTGGGTGGTAAGGGGTCAGGTTAGGGTGGAGCTAGGGTTCTATACTTGGGGTCATATTTCATCTATCTTGTTGCTTGCGGTTGTACCTAGGTTAGGGTTCAGAGGGAGGACTTCAAAACACCTCACTCTCAACTCCAGGTTGGTATACATCTCAATTAATGGATATCAGATTACCATAGATAGATCATATACCATCATCACTGGACCACCAGGGAATGGTAGGGGAAGGATTGGAAGGGAGGAATTTATCTTTTCATCTCTCTCTCTATTCTTAAACTCATCACATCCAATCTCCTTACAGACGCTTAGACCAACAACTTCTGGAACTTGAGGACAACTTTGAGGGGTATCACTTCTCTTGTTTCCAAAACAGGAAGAATTTGCCAGTGCTTTACAAGTTGGTCACCTTTACCCCAACAGAGAGTTTCTATTCTCATCCAAAGTTGGAGCTATGTGGTGTTACAAAAATTGTGCAACACCTTCAACACCTCCTCTGGAGTTTTCATTTTGAACTCTTGGTTGAGGCAGAGGCCCTGTCACGGATGATCAATTCACCAACGCTGCCAACGCGCCAATGACCAGATGGGTGGTGTAACTTCAGCTGTTCTCCTTTAGTGTGGTGCACGTTCCGGGGAAGGCGTTTAAAATGCCAGATGCGCTGTTGCGGTACCCTTGGGAGGATCCATACAAAGGAGCGGAGCCATTGGACATGGAATCTCTGGTTATTTGGGTGGGGGTGATAGAGGCAGGAGTAAGGTTGCCGCTGTCCCAGTCTGGATGCTACATGGTTTTGTGCTCTTATTTGCAGAACCTCCAGTTCCCTGAAGGCACAACAGATACAATTGTTTGGTGAGAAAAGCGGCGCGCGGTGGACTTCTACCTCCAGGATGGGATATTGTGGCGGCGTAGTGCCCCCGTCCCCCTTGTGGTTTCAATGTCTAGGACGGATCAGGAATTGATCCTAAGGTTTTTTCATGAAGACTTGGGCCATTGGGGAAAAATTGAGACGCTGATAAGGGTGAAGGCAAGGTTCTGGTGGCCAGGGGTTGTGCGCTTGGTCCACAAATGGGTGAAGTCCTGCAAGGCCTGTTAACGGCGGAGTTCAAGGTTGCCCAAAGAGGTTGGTCATCCCACGGGGGAGGATGCTTTGTTTGGATGGGTTTCTCTTGATGTGGTGCACATTCAGGCGGGGAAGTCCGCGTACTTGTTAGTTGCGTGGGAAAAACTGTTGGTATGGGTGGAGGTGCAGCTTTTGGTGAAGTTGTTGGCGGAAAAGGTGGCACAGTTCCTAGAGGAAGATTGGTTTGCGCGCTATGGTTCCCTTTGTCTAGTTACAGTGGACAGAGGTGCGGAGTTTTGGGGTTGCTTGATGAGGCTTGTGCAGAGTTGCGGGGAAACATTTGGCTGCGTAACAGAGTACTATCCAGAAGGCGCGGAGATGATTGAGCGGGGACACCAACCCATCAAGGGGGCCCTGGTAAAGATGTGCGGGGAAGATTGCAAGAGATGGCAAGAGGCGCTTCCAGTGGTTCTCCTTGGGGATCAGATCTTGGTGAGGCAATCAAAGGGTTACTCACCCTATGAGTTGCTCTTTGGGCATCTGCCTTTCCTTCCAGTGGAAATTGAGCTGGAGACGTTCTTGGGCATTGACTGGTGGAAGGTGAAGACCTCCTCAGGTCTTATTGAGGCCTGCGCCAAGCAGCTTCTCCGGCGCAAGGAAACATTGGCAAAGGCAGCAGAACAACTTTGAAGAACCCGGACAGCGTTGGTGCAATATTGGGATGAGTGCTGTTCCCAAGGCCTACATGACCCGTTACAAAAAGGGGACCTGGTGCTACTGTACAATTGGAGTCTGGAGTCTCAATGGGGATGGCTTTTTGCCAATTAGTGGAATGGCCACTACCGCATGGCCTCTAAGTTTATGGGTGGAAGCTATCAGCTTGAATAATTGGATGGAACGCCTCTTAAGAGGAATTTTGCGGCTTTGCACATGAAGCGCTTCCTTGAGCGCCAATCCACCTCTTTCGATGAGACGGCAGGGGACAATGCAAATTTGGGTAGCAACGCCGCAGCTTTGGAAGTGGTGGGGGACCCGGTTATTTTGGACGGCTTGACCCCTGAGGAGTCTGCGCCTGATGCGCCGCTCCAGCAGAGTAGACAACTGCAAAACAGGGGGGCGCTAGGAAGGAAAGTAAAGCCTTATCTGGTGAGGGGGTTCTCTAGCCAGCTCACAGCTGGAATAACTAGACACCCAAGAATGTTTGTTTTCCTATTTTCTTGGTTTGATTGGGTTCTTGGATTGGTACTGGCTTTTGGATTGCAAATTGCAGGAATGCGGGTGCGGTGCAATCCCGGGTCCGCCTAGGCAAGGATGAGCCCTGCAAACGGGAGGCAGGACAAAGAGAGCTGCAAAAAAAGTTTCTTTCTTTGCTTTTTGGTCTTGGCTGCTTTCTTTTTATCTGTTTCACTCTCTACGGATGGGCATGATAGGTCATGGAAGGAAATGCGGTCATAGTGGGCGGGGGACAAGCTTGATTTGGTAAGGGGGTACTCTAGCCGGTTCACAACCAGGACAACTAGGTACCCCAGAATGTTTGTTTCTCATTTCTTCTCTCTCTCTCCCGTTTTGTGGGTGCACTGACCGCTTGAAATTTGTTTATTTTGTAGTATTGGTACAGGGAACTGTGTGGCAGTTCATTTGGGGCGGTCCAGGTACCTTTTGGAACTGCGGTTACTTACAAAGGCAAAGCGCGCAGGCAGAACCCGAAGTGGCGCAATTGCACATGAGGCGGATCCAATCTCAGTTCTCTCTTTTCTCACTTAATCAGGTCTCAGGGTTGTTCTCACAAGACTTAATAAGAGGAAGCATGCGCAAAGACGTTTATTTCTTTGGGAATCAATAAAGGAAGGGCAGGACAAAAAAATTAAGGAAAGAAGAAGAGGAAAAGGGGGAGGGGGAAATCCGCCTAAATCAGGTCCATAACCTCCACCATTTCCAACCAGGCCACATCCACAAGTCCTTGGAAGGCCTCTAAGATTTTGCGTTGGGATTTGATTCCATGGGCTCCAGGAGCTGAGAGAAACCGCCGGAGAAGGTTGTACGATTTGGCTGCAAAGTCATTGAAGAACGCCTCCCTTAGCACTAGCCTGGTGGGGACTTCCGGGATTTTGGGAGTAACCACGCAAGGTTTAGCCGGAGTGACAGCAGGGCGTGATCCAAAGGAGAACGGAGGCAATGAGGGGGTTCCCGGGGATCATTTGGGAAGCTTGGTCTGGCCAAAGGCAACAATGGGTTTAGGATTGGGGACGGGGGGGAGCAGCCTGTGGAGTATTAGGCCTCTCCGCTGTGGTGCCCCATCCTGGACACCCTGGCCGCCTTAAGACCTCAATCCATAAACTGTTGTGCAAAAACATACCATCCGGCCAAACAACTTATCCTCAGGCTCATCCAAACCGTCCTTTATCCGCCCGCGTTGCGCGTCCTTCATCCACGTTGCTCATCATCCTTGCCGTTGCGCTTTGCTTGTCATCTCCGCCGTCGTCATTGCGCGTCCTCATCTTTGTCATTGCGCGTCCTCATCTTTGTTGTTGCGCGTCCTCATCTTTGTTGTTGCGCGTCCCAATCTCCTCATTGCTACCTTCGCGCGGCGCTCATCCATGATTTACCAAATCCATCCCGACCGCACCCCCAAGTATTTGGCAAATCCTTGGATCCGTCAAATCTCCCATCTCACTTGATCTATCAGTCGTGAATCTCAAGGCCGTCAGGATTTACTCAACCGTCTCAAGCCAATCTCCTATCCGCCCATCCGCGCTCTCATGGACTTCATCTGTCAGCTTTCCTGGGGCTCTCCCACCCGCTGTGGTGCTCTTTTATGGACGCGAGTCAGGAAAGGGCTGCAGGCGGCGTGCTCAGCAATGGGAAGGGCCTTGCCGCAGCTAGCCGCGCTGCGGGCTCAGCAGCAGTCAGGTAGGCCCAGCAGTGGTTGAGTCGGGCTCAGCACCTGGAGACAGGAGACAAAGGATCGCGCGGACCAGAAAGCTTGCGCGGATTGGAAAGCTTGTGCGGAATGGAAGTCTTGCGCGGATCGGAAAGCTTGCGCGGATTGGAAAGCTTGCGCAGATTGGAAGGCTTGCGTGGATCGGAAGGCTTGCGCGGATTGGAAAGCTTGCGCGGGTTGGAATGCTTGCGCGGATTGGAAAGCTTGCGTGGATTGGAAAGCTTGTGCAGATTGGACGGCTTGCCGGACCAGCCAGACCACGCATTTCAAGACGCGCGGATTGGGTCACGCGGGTATGCGGAGACCTGGAACGGGTTGTTGGGCGGACGCGCGCGGGAAGGCAAGCCGGGCCTACGTTGATATTGAGGCGCATGGGTTATGGGGCAAAGGATGGAGGGGTAGGATTGGGCTAGGCTTCTGTGCTTAGGGGTTGTATTTCGTCATTCTTGCTTACTTGTGGTTGTACTTAGGTTAGGGTTGAGAGGGAGGACTTAAATACTTTGCTCTCAACTCCGGGTTTTAGGAAAAAAGGGGGGGGAAGGACTTCACTTGACTTCACTTCACTTCACTTCAGTTCACGGACTGGACTGCACTCTAGGATATCACTTTTTATGGCATTGGATTTGATTGGATTGGAAAGGAAGGAGTTCATCTTATTATTGCTCTCTCTCTCTCTCTCTCTCTTGAACGGCTGCATCCAATCTCCTTACAGACACTTTGATCAATAACTTCCAGAACTTGAGGACGACTTCTGGGGTGTTGCCCCCCTAAAGTTTCCACATCTGGGGGTCTGGCCAGGAAAGATCTTTTGTCAAAGTCTCTTGAAGGTACTCACGGATGCTACCAACAGCCGCTTCTCTTCCTTCCTCCTCCCACGGCTTCCGCGCTACCCCATGGATTTACCCACATATTTGACTCAACATTGTGGAAGTGGAGCGATTCATCTCACGGTATGAAACAATTGCGGACTCTGAAGGTGTTTTGGATTTTGAGAAGGCGCACCATGTTGTCCTGTTCATCAAGGACGCGGAAGCGCGTCGGGACTTGGAGGAGATGGGAGGCTACCTGAACCTGGATTGGCCGGAACTGAAGGAGGACATGCTGGCAAGATGGGGGAGGCGCGGTTCTTGCTTTCGGAAGGACAATCTCAAGCCATCCGCGGAATTGGGTTACAAGGCAGGCGCGCGCAATGGGATCCGGTTGCAAGCGGAAGTGGACTACGCGGAACTGGAGTACTACAGGGCAGAGTATGTTCCAGCCCCACAACCGGCAACCATCTCTTGGGCTAGCAAACTTGCAGAGGTGGCAAGGGGCCTTGAGGCCTATCTGGAGAGTATTCAGTCTCCCAGCGCGTCTGCGCCCCGCGTGTGCGCAAATGGGGAGACAACAACCGTTGGCGGATGGGACAAAGGGACTGGACAGCGGATTCAAACGCGGAATTGGTTTCCCCAGTGGGGGCTAAGAACGTGTTGGGGAAGCGGGACTTGATGGAACCGGTGCGGCCTACTGACAGGAAGCAGGCAAGGAAAATGGAAAGGGAAATGGATGCTCCGTGCGGTTTGGGAATTGGCAAGCGGCGGACGGATCTTGCAAAGAAAGTACATGCGGCGGCGGAAGAGACGGACCATGCGTTGGAGAATCACAACCCGAGCCGGACCTCTTCGACGGCGGGGAGCACGCATTTGGAAAGGGTAGTGGCAGCAACGGAAAGGACGGGCGCGGAATGGACAGACGGTGGGGCGGAGTGGAAGGATCAAGTGGTCACGCGCGGTCTGGCGGGCAGGGAGCGGTCGGAAATCTCCGTAGGGGAGAACAAGGCCGCAAGAACGGCAAAGGGCGAGGAATGTTGTGTGGACGGGGTGGGGGAGGAGAGAGCTGGGATTGAAAGGGTTTCAAAGCCTCTTTCCTCCTCCACGGTGGGTTGTTTTAAGGACGTCTGGGGGTGTTTGCTTTTGTTTGGGTTTTGCATGCGGATGGGCTCAAATTTCAAAGGATGCAGGAGGGTCTTGGCGGCGGGAGGTGCACCTAGGCGGTTTGGGACAACAATTTGCAAACAAGGTCCCTGCGGGATTGGTTGAGGCAACGCGCCGCAGATCTGGCGATGGGTGGGGCGCGGTTGGCTGAGGACAGCGGAAAATTTGGGGGGGAAGCTAGCGCGGGATGGAAGGTCGGAGTTTGGATGCAGGACACTGGCTCAAAAAAAAAAAAATCTTGTTCCTTCTTATCTATTCATTCTTCCTTTTCTTTTTTTTTCTTTCTTTTCTTTCCTCTTCCTGTCTCTCTCAAGGATTGTGTACGCACACTGGCACGCCAAGGTCTCCCCATGTACTCTTGCAGATACTCTCACTGGCGCGGATTTCTCACCTTCAGACTCTCACTGGCGCGGATTTCTCACCTTTTCCAATTTCTCACTGGTGCTGATCTTCTCTCTTCAAGGCGCGGATATTGCGCGCGGTTCTTATTCTTGCTCAGGGACTCACAAGCCCAAAGGCTACTCAATCGCGCACAACGTATGTCTTTTTGTGTATAGGCGCTAAATACAAAGGAGAAAGGATAACTATGGAAGGTGAGATGGTGGGAGATCTCTGGGGACAGAACTCAAGTTGGGGGGGGATGTGGTGCTCTTTTATGGACGCGAGTCAGGAAAGGGCTGCAGGCGGCGCGCTCAGCAATGGGAAGGGCCTTGCCAAAGCTAGCCGCGCTGCAGGCTCAGCAGCAGTCAGGTAGGCCCAGCAGCGGTTGGGTCGGGCTCAGCACCTGGAGACGGGAGATGACGGATTGCAGGGACCAGAAAGCTTGCGCGGATTGGAAAGCTTGTGCGGATTGGAAGGCTTGAGCGGATTGGAAAGCTTGCACGGATTGGAAGGCTTGCGCGGATTGGAAAGCTTGCGCGGGTTGGAAGGCTTGCGCGGATTGGAAAGCTTGCGCGGATTGGACAGCTCGCGCGGACCAGGCAGACCGCGCATTGCAAGACGCGCGGATTTGGTCACGCGGGTACGCGGATACCTGGAACGGGTTGTTGGGCGGACGCGCGCGGGCAGGCAAGCCGGGAGTACGTTGATATTGAGGGGCATGGGTTATGGGGCAAGGGATGGAGGGGTAGGATTGGGCTAGGTTTCTGTGCTTAGGGGTTGTATTTCATCATTCTTGCTTACTTGTGGTTGTACTTAGGTTAGGGTTGAGAGGGAGGACTTAAATACTTTGCTCTCAACTCTGGGTAGTAGGAAAAAAGGGGGGGGAAGGACTTCACCTCACTTCACTTCACTTCACTTCACTTCACTTCACTTCACTTCACTTCACTTCACTTCACTTCACTTCACTTCACTTCACTTCACTTCACGGACTGGAATGCACTCTAGGATATCACTTTTTATGGCATTGGATTGGATTGGATTGGAAAGGAAGGATTTCATCTTATTATTGCTCTCTCTCTCTCTCTCTCTCTCTCTCTCTCTCTTGAACGGCTGCATCCAATCTCCTTACAGACGCTTTGATCAATAACTTCCAGAACTCAAGGACGACTTCTGGGGTGTTGCCCCCCTAAAGTTTCCACACCGCTTCCACCTTTGGAAGGGGTGAAGAGTGCCAACTACCGCCCGCGGACATCTGCGGCGGTTTGGTTCATTTCTCTTTCCCACCCCATCCGCCTTCGGACAAGGGGTGGGTGACTCTGGTATTGTTGCGCGCGCCCATCCACAGACAGACGCGAGTGACCACATGGTTGTCTTCCCTTTTCCGCTCTATTTGTAGAATCCATTGTACATAGTCTAACAGGGCCTCCTGCCCATATAAGGAGGGGCTCTCCCCTGCCTTTTGAATCCATCAGCATTGAAGCATAGAATGATCCAGAATGAAATCAGCACACCCTTGATCCTTGAGCCTCCATACTCAAACCCTTGATCCCTGATCCTTATCACCAACCAATAGCCTTGCTGGTTGAAGAAAAATTCTGTCTGTTGGAATTTTTTTTGAGTGTGTTATACCACTCCTTGATCCCCTTCTCTGACCATACTGGTCCTGATCCCTGATCAACTTTCTGGAGCCAATCACGATTGATTGAAGAGGTCTTATTAAGCTTAAGACCTGGAGTGTTATACCTCCCCTTAGCTTCTTTGGAGTTGCATTCTGCCATCCTACTCTTGAGTCCCTTGAGAAGTGTTGTGGTTATCCTTGCTTCAAATCAGTTACTGTTTGTTTTAGAGCTTCCTAAACATTGTGCTTTGTCTTGTACAGCCACCCTCAGTTATCTGGTACCCTTCAAGCGCTTGATTGCGGAGGGTTGGGCAGGTTCATTGAGAACCTGGAGGTTGCTTGGGTTTGAGTTGATCATCCCCAATCTTTTGCTTATGACCAGAGTTATTAGCTTGTGGGCGTTGTTTACATACAACAGCTTTTGTTCTTTGAACTCTAAGAAGACTTTAACTTCTTTTTTTCAAGTTTTTCCCTGCATAATCTTGTCTCAGATAGTGCTGTTCCGTCGCTACCAAACTATTATCATCCTTATCCTCTACTATTTGATTCCTCATTTACCAGGTTCTGGACCTTGATCTTGCTTACATTTAAATATTTTTGTAACACTCAGGAGGGCAGCCTAAACAGCACCTTTCCCCTCCGCAGAACTGCCATGGCCTAGCACCGTTTGGAGTCTTACACTGCCGGGTCCAGTGAACACCTTGGGTTGGGGTCTGGTGCCAGGTCAGGAGCAGCCCAAGGGACTGAAGGAGGAGCCGGAGGAGGAACCAGAGGAGGAGCTGGAGGGGGAGCTGTGCTTTTTCTGAGTATCCCCTTGACGCACGGTTCCCTTGCGCCTTGATTTACACAGACGCGGTGGGCCCAGTAACAAAGAGAAACTTGGTAGGCTGCAAAGTCTGGGTAGTCCTCCTTCCGGTGTGGTGCTTCAAAACCTAACCTATAGCCATAAGACTCACTTTTCTAGTATAACAATGGCTCAAATCATCAAAAAGACCTCCAAAATGGATTTTACACCAAAAATAACCCCTATTCACTCAGCTAAAGTACCCCCTATCTCTCATGATTTAGAAGATGCAGCTCAAATCAACCCTGGCCTACCCATACCCCTACCAGGTGTCACAGACCAGTGAAGGTTCATGGAAATACCCTGGAAGCCTCCAAGTACATACCACATACCATACCTTGGAAGACTCCAGGAAAGTACCACATACATTAAAACCATAAATAACCAAACAAACCTGCAGAAGTATACATAATCAATATATGCAAGACTCTGCATGCAGCACCAAACAAAATTGCAGCAATATAAATAATTAATATATGCAAGACCCTGTATGCAGCACCAAACAAACCTCCAGCAGTATAAAGAAGAAATATATGCAAGGCACTGCATGCAGCACCAAAAAAACAGCTGTATACAGAAGAAATAAATGCAAGGCACTGCATGAAGGACCAAACAAATGACCAACCACCTCTATACAGAAGTAATCTATGCAGGGGGCACCTGTATCAATGCATCACAGCAATGCATGGAAGGGTTTACATGCATTTAGATCCTGCCCAGCCTTCTCCTATGACCAGAAAAAATGCCTCATGAACTGTATTCACTGTACCAGGGAGACCCTCAGGGGCAGCCCTGAGTGCAGAATTTTCTGTAAATAGAGGGCCTCTCTCCCCCATCCAGGTCCCATCAGATCCCCCCATCCTTCCCTCCAGGGATCACCATGCCTCCTAGGCACTCTTAGACCATACTTTTACCATCCTCAACCATTATCCCATAACCCATACTGTGACCACCACCAATCCCATATCCCATACCAAAAACATAACCATCACCATCATCAACATCATCAATCACCACAATCATCATCAACCACCACCAATACCCTTGACCATCCATCATCAATACCACATAGTTTTGACCATGACCAGCCCAATAACCCAAACTTTTGACCATCCACAACCACCATTATTTACCCAATACCCCATACCTTTGAACATCATCACCATTTTGCCATAACTTGAACATCACCAACCATCACCACATACCTTGACCAGCATCAATCATCATCATCAATCATCGTCATCACCATCAATCATCATCATAATCCATCATCCCAACCTACCTTGACCATCATAAATCATCACCATCACCATCCATCATCATCATCATCCATCATCATCATCACCTACCTTGAACATCATCATCCATCATCACCACCTAACTTGATCATCATCCACCTCCATCACCCTCAGTTATCAACTATAGGCTCAACAGTTTCAACCTTTATTCAAATCATCACCTGTATCATCAAGGGACTATCAATCAGTAACCAATAAAATCAATCTAAAACAAGATAAAACATTTAAAGGATAAGACTAGATAAAGGATTCTTCCCTTACTCAGCTTCATTCCTCCAAGTCACTATCTGTTCCACCATTCCTTCCTTATCAAGCTTGAATACATTGATCCTAGGTCTGATAGAGACTACTATAGTAGCAACTCTATCTGAAAATCAGCCTCCAATCTCTTTTCTTTTATTGTTGTGAGACTACTATAGTACCTAGAGGGGCAGGCAATTCAAAACCATCCTTATTATTTTTCTATCTTATCCATAGTTGTAGTACTAAATTCCCCCTCAAGTGACTGCCAGCAAGATATTTGCTAAATTTTACCCAATCCCAAGGGATTCTCCCCACCAGGCAGGCCCAGGGTAACAAAAAGGCAAAGCCAAGTCGCAAACCTCACTCAGAGGCGGGCCCCAAAGTGGTGAACCCAGAGGATTCCATGAATCCTCTGAAATTGTGTCATTGTCCAAAACCACAAATGTGTCCGGACAATCCCTGTTGCACAGCCAAGGGCTGGGGCCAGATTGGGGTGGAGGCTTTACTGCATTAAGCAAGCAGAAACAATGGCCGCAAAAAAAAGCAGTGAAAGCACAACAGCCAGGGATTAGCAAGCATGCGTACCTGTTTTGGGCACAGAAGTTGCACAGAGTCATGGCAATGAGCAAGGGAGGTATTTGGTGGGGTAGGGGGAAGGGCGCAAAGGGTTAGTGGCTGGTATGGGGAAGAGCAAGAATGATCAAGGTAGTGATGGGAAGACCTCTGGGGACAGAACCTGAGTTGGGGGGGATGTGGTGTCATTATATAGCCTTGGTTTGGGAACTGCGTTGCGGCCTGCGCGCTCAGCATTTGGTAGGTCAGGCTTGGAAATTGGGGTGCGTGCCCTCTCAGCAGTGGCCGCTGCGGAGCTCAGCAGTAGGCACAGCAGGACCCAGTTGCCAGTTAGGCTTGACTAGGGGAGGCAGGCCGCAACCCCCTTGGTTATTAAAGGCTCAGTAATGGAGCTGGCCCAACCACATTTGCAGGCAGTTAGTTTGAGTAGTAGGAGTGGGGCAACTGCAGGGCTATGTATGTGGGAAGCCGCGCCCAAGCAAGGGCCGGCCAACAGGACTGGGATATTTACAATGGCGCATTGGGAGGATACAGGCAAGCATGGTGAACTTCAATTAGCGTGCGGCAGAGGGCCACGCCATGGGAAGGACAAACCAGATGTGTGTAATGGAAGGTGGGCTGAAAGGATAGGGCGGTATGGATTAAGGTTTGGTTATGGTTCTAGTTCTAGGGTTTTTTCTTCATTTTTATCAGATTGTTCTCCTGTTTGTACCTAGGTCAGGGATAAAGGCGAGGGAATAAAACACCAGCTCCCTCAACCCAGATTGAGGGGGGGCACATCAGACAACAGTTGGGGGGGGGTTTATCATCATCATCACCTCTCTCTTTTCTCTATCTCTTAAAGGGGCATCCTCAGATCTTACAGACGCTAGAACCATTGGCTCCATAACCAAGGGATGACTAAGTGAGGGTTTCACACTTTAGTTTCCAAAACTTCAGATGCTGATCCTGGCTGCGTTGATGTGATGATCCCACAGAAGCTGATGCTGAGCCCATCCAAATCTGATGCTGAGGGTGCAACCTGCAACAAAGTTCCCAATCCCAAGGCTATAAAATGCCACCACATCCCCCCAGCTTGAGTTTTGTCCCCAGAATTCTTCCCAAAACATAATCCTGCCCCACATCCCTCCCAGGCTACCATCTGTTGTCTATCCATCTTTCCAAACCCACTCCTCCATCAATCTGCCACCCATAATGCCCCCTTTGTGTAGCTACTGTGCCCGCCATGGGCCCATCTGCACCCTCATCCCTGGAAATTGTGCATGAAGCACTTGCAGCGCTGGCCATTGGAATTGCTTGCTTGGTGATTTTATGCCCCATTAACCGCCTCTGCCTCAACCTTGCCCCCGCAAAAAAGCTTGTTGCAACTTGTTTGTGGTTTCCAGCAAAAACTCTATCCCAAAGTAGTCATGTAATCCCCCTCCTGGCACAACCTCTCCTGGCTGGCCTTGTGCTCCCCCTCAACCTTCAACTTGCAAGAACAAAGAATCTGCCTCCCACCTCCACCAAGCAAGACCACTGCAGAGGGAGGAATTGGAAACCTCAGAGGAATGAAACATCAAGCACATCCACATCAATCAAGCGGCCTTGGTTCCATGATCCCAGGAACTTTTTGGTCTACAACCTCCTCCCACTCCGCCTTGTACAGCACCTGAAACAGCTCCCCCAGAAGCCCTGTTCCCATCACCCTTCCCAAGGTACTCACCAGAACTGGAGGACCACACCCACACTTCACCAGCCTACAGCCAATGCTTTCAATCTCCCAAGCAGGTGGTTATTTTTTACTTGCCTCCAGCCAAACATTTCCCCCTGGATCCTCAAGATCATGCGCCTTGCAAACCAACTCTGGAGAATTTGTACCAAGCCAAAGATATCCCCAGAATCCCTTCTGGAATGGCCCTTCTGGCAGTGTGCTTTGATCACTTTATCAATTGGTTGAGCATGCTAATCCAAGGGTTCCTTTCCATCCCTTGCAAGCACAACACCCTTTCCCGGGGAAAACTACTGGTGGTTTTCTGAAACTTGACCAAAGAAAAACAAAAGGAAATGGTGGAGATGATGGAGACCAATTAGGTGTCTTGCCTCCCCTTGTGCCTTCCCTTTTGTTTTCTCCTCCTTCTTTAAATTATCTGCTGCTTTCATGAATTCAAAGAAATAGAATTTTTTTCCATGCCCCTTCAAGCAAGATGAGAGCCCATTGCAAGAACGTCCTCTGGACTAAGTGAGAGAGAGATAAATAGGGTCCATTCCCCAGCTTCCTTCCCAGTGCAAGAGCTGCGCAGCAATGAGAAATCCATAAGGTACCCAGTTTGTTAGTCTGTGCCCTTGGGAGAGCTCCCTGCATTTTAGATAGATTGGTGCACCCGTCTGCATTATCAAACTGAGTTCCCAGAGAGGTACCTGTACTGCCCCAGCAGAACTGCCACCCAGTTCCCCCTACCCCTTTCTACAAACAAACAAAAAATGGACAACCAGCAGGCAAGCAAAACACAAGAGAGAGAAAAAAAATAAAGAGATGGAAAATCTGGGGTTTCTAGTTGTTGCAGCTGTTTAGGCCACCTAGAACACACTATCACCAAATATATAATTAACCACACCAAGAATTATACTCACCATTCCACCCCAACCTTCCTATAATTTTTTGTTTTTATATTATATATATATATATATATTTATGCGCTATCCTACCTTCTATACTATCACACAACTCTTTGTCCTGCCTTCCTCTCATGGGACTTGTCCTTGCATAAAAAGACCCAGCCTTGACGCCTTTCCTGAAAATCTAAGTAGAAAATCTAAAACCCAATTCCAGAAATAATCCAAGGAAACAAAACAATAGAAAAGCAATAAGGAAACCAAAAATTTGGTTTTTCCAGTTGATACAGCTGTTTAAAAAGGCTAGATCACCCCCTCACCAAATCAAGCTTAGACCCTCATCCCTCACCAGAGGTCTTCAACCTCCTAATCATCCGGAGCAGCACCTTGCGCATGGGCTTGTTTGAAGACAAAGAACCGGGCTTCACCTTTTTGGGATTTCAAAAATATAAGCTTCCTTAATTGAAATTACTGTTTTCTCCTGCCTTCTCATCAAAAAAGGTGGACCCCTGCGCAAAGCCGCTGCCCTGTCCTTGAGAAGAGACCCGCCCAATTCATTGAGCTGGTAACTCCCCCCTTCAAATTTTGATGCCACGCAGAAGGGCATGTTCCACCAGTTGGAAAAAAGCTTCCCAAAAAAGAAACTCCAGGCTCCAGTTGTACAGTGGGTAGAGAGAAATAATGGGACTGACTGACCTAAAACAGTCCATTTATTTTCAGGCCTGTATTCCAAGCTAGATTCATTGTTCAAAAAAAAGGTGTTTAATTACATTTATTCATGGGATTATTTATTTCAGCATCTATAATTTAATTGTAAAACAATTGAAATTTGAAAAAATATCAAATTATAATGTTTTTAAAAAAATATCATAAAGCACAAAGCTATCAAACAACATGCCAGAGGAGAAAAAAAATCAAGAAATTCTGTACCATTGATATTTTTTGTTCTTGATAAGGGCATGAATTGAGATCAAAAGGAATGATTTTTATGAAAGAAGCATAAATTTTGAGGTTTTCTCAAAATCATTCAAACCGAATTTGAATGATGTTGATTTTTGATCTTGGTGATATGGTGATGATAGTGTTAAGATAGTTAGGCCAGAATTTATTGAAACCACTTGTAAATGCTTACTCAAGCTTGTGGGAATCTGATGGTCATATTATTCAAGTTTTGCACTCTTTTTCAGCTTTCAGGTGCCTTGAGCTGTTTGAGCTTATATTGGTCTGAGGTTAAATTTGAGTTGGTCTGATTTTGATTTCTCCAGAATTGATTTGCACAATCAAAATTCTACCCTTGTCCAATAGATTGACCAAATTGATCCTTTTGAAACAAACTATTTCCCAAAGAGGACTAAAATTTAAAAAAAAGAACCCATGAGTCATAATAAAAAATGAAGAATAAGATACAAAAAATTTAATTACCATCTTTTTTTTGATATTGATTGAGTAGTCTGACATCAAAATTAGAAAACAAAGTTGATGGTGATGTGGCAATGGGTTGGATGGAGCGGTAGTCTGAATATGGGGTGTTCAACAGAAAGATTGCAACACCTGGGGATTCATCTAAATTGTTTGAATTAACCAGGTTTGGTTGCTTTGAATAACAGTCCCACAGCATTTGTCTAGCCACTGTACAAAAAAAACCAATTCACCCTTCTGCAATGGCTCCCAGAGCTGATGGGAGCCGCGCTTGTCCCAGTAGCAGACCAAATTTGTGCAGATTTTCTTCAACCTTTCTGTGCCTTTGAGCAGCATCTTTTTTCACCCCAGTAGTTGCTTGGTTTGAGCTTCCACAAAGTTTGCAGAGGTCTTGACCTTCCACCACTCATAGCTCAGGAATTTCTCCAGCTCAATGTCCACTTGGAGGATGGGGAGCTGCCCAAAAATCAGATTTTATGAAAAGTAGCCCCTTTACTGCTTCACCAAGATCCAATCTGAAAATAGAACAACCAGGAGGGTTTCTTGCCACTTCTTACTTTCTTGCCTTCAAATTCTTACAATGGAATCCTTGATTGGTTGATGGCCCTGCTTGATCATACCGTTGCCTTCTGGATAGTACTCCATCAATTGCCCAAAACTTTAACTGCAGCCTTGAACCAACACCACCAGGCAACCCCAAAGATCCACTAATCAATCCACCATGACCAAATGGAGCAACCCATACCACACAAACCAAACCTCCTCTAGGAACTGCGCAAGCTTCTTTGCCAGAAAATTCAACAGAGGATGTGCGTCAAACCATCCAGACAAACTTACCAGCGCCAAAATCATATATGTAAATTTCCCTGCCTTAATATGGAATATGTTGGAGAGACCCATCTAAACAGCGCATAATTTCACATAGGGTCACCCACTTCCCCAGCCAGCCTCAAACTTTGCCGCTGACAAGCCTTTGAAAATTTTACCCCATCCCCTGCACCGGGTGTACTACCCCTGGCCACCAGAACCTTGCTTTTACTTTCCTCAATGTTTCAATCTCACACCAATGGCCAATGCCATCATTGAGAAATCTCAGCATCACTTCCTGGTCCATCCTCAATTTGGAAACCAGGAAAGGAACCAGAGCACTCCACCAACACAGCTGACCCTCTTGCAGGTAAATGTTTCCCACTAAACCACATTTGCAGTACCATATGGAAACCAGAAATCCCGCAGGTAGGCACAAAGAGTTGTGGACAGTTAAGAATTCCAGAGAGGGAGCTGAACCTCCGCTCCCATAACCCCCACCAAAATAACCAGGGCTTCCATTATGAGAGGCTTGGTGCCCTCAAAAGAATACTACCAAGTGTAATGCAACAGCATGATGGGTGTTGTGAATGGTTTAACCAGTACATGAACAATGAAAAAAGAGAAAATCTGAAGGAGAACTAACCACCTGGTCATAGGAGTTTTCAGCAGTGCTGGAAAGTTGATTATTCAATCCAAATCCTCTGCATCCACCAGAAGTTCAAAGTGAACTCCCCATAAAAGGCTTTGAAGCCTCCTCACAATATTGGTGTCCCTGCACAATTCCAACTTGGGCTGTGAGTAGAAGATATCCATTTCAGTGAAAGTAACAGACTCATAGAGAACTGGAAAATATTTCCTGTAATCCTCCTGAAGTAAAATACCCTCCACCCCAAACTTGCTTGAGTCAACCCCCAGGGTTTTAATCAAGGTCCTGGAGCACAATTTTGAAATCAAAAATCTACTTGAGCTTCTGGAATGCACCTTTGAATCTGGGGGTACATTCCCATTGTTCTCCCTTCTGCATCAAAGTCCTAAGCATACTTTTCATTACTGCACAACTCTTGATAAACCTGCAGACTTAGCTGCACAATCCCAACAATCAAAGAATTTTTAGCACTGTTTGCAGGGTTGGCCACTCAAGAAACTTGTTATGTTTCTTTTCAGCAATCCCCCTGTCATCAAAAGCCAACACGTGTCCCAAGACCCTGATCATGGGGATTCAAACTGCTAACTTCTTTCCCAACACTTTAAGTCACACTTCTTTGATCCAGAACAAAATCTGCTCCAGTGTTTTTTCCTATTCCCAGACAAACCAATCAATTGTAGGAGCATTGACCATGGTTTTGCTGTGAGAATTATTGGTCAATTAGCTTAGAGAATTATTGGCCCACAAGCTTGGTCAAAGAGCAGTACTCAAGGCAAAATAAATGCTGAGACAATAATCTCTTATGATTTATCCTTAATATGAGGCAGAGGCAATGGCGCACTTGTGAATGTGAATGAATTGGTGAATGAATGGATGGAAAACAGCAGGGAGAAGAGCTCCTTAAATATAAAAGATGTTGCCCATGTGGAGCTCATTTAATGAAAAGCAAAAGGCAAAAATTACGCCTCAAATAGGCTCTACAGGCTCTACAAGCCGTGCTCATTGGTTTGGGCGTACTCAGCCCACTTGGAATTAGTCCCTGAACCCTTATGACCAGTCTTTACCGGTTGGATTTGGTGTTTCCACCCTTACTGGGCTGAACCAGCCCTTTTTCTGTTCATACCCTGGCTGTTTGTCTCTTACAACCAGCCCTGTTACCCCTCTGTTCATACTCACCAGCTGGTTACCTCATGAAACCAGCCCCTGGCCCCTCATATGGGCCAGATGGGACCCAGTACTCACCTGGTTTTGGTCTCAAACTCACATGGGGGGATTTAACCGGAGGGCGTGCCGCCTCCCCCCTCTTTCCTACCAAGGTGACCAGCAGGGCTGGTCAGATTGCCCACTGGTTTCCTGGGACGCAATTTGCCCCAGGAGAACCGTCAAACAGAGTGGAGTGGAGGGGGATCAGGTCCCCCAGCCCTTGGCTCCTCCCCCTTGGTAACAGGGGGGGGGGAGAGCCCCCCACTTTGGCTTGGTGAGAGGGTAATCAGGTCCCCCCCACCGCATCATTCCCTCCACCACCAACAGGTGGGAGGGTGATGAAATCCCCCCCCCACCCTGGTTGGTTGCCACATGCAACCAGCCTCTTGCTGGTCCTTGATGAGGGGGAGGACCAGACATCCTCCCTCCCCCTCACAACCAAGCAAGAGGAGGGAGGGAGCCAGGGGCCACCAGCCACCGCAGCCACAACAAGACAGGTGTGGCAACCGGGCCCTGGCCTTGCACACCGCAGGTAGGAGGACTCCAAATAGAGTCCCCTGCCCCATACAACAGCCCTGCCCGGGCCGTTGGGCCCCAGAGAGAAACAAGTGGCCCTGAGTGGGCGGCAAAACGGGCAGCGGCCCCAATGGGCTACCAAGGCCCAAAGACCACAAAATACATACTTTGGCAGGCCAGACCGTCTGGCTAAGTATGTGCAAAATAAAGCTTGGGCCCAGTTATACCCAGATAAGCATGTCTGGCTAAGGTGGCACATCCCCCCTGGTGGGCCTGCTAAGGCCTGTGTCCCAGATGATCTAGAAAACGTGTTTTGGTGCAAAAATGCCCAAAACCAATAACATCCACATAGGCCCACATGGCCCAAGTGATGTCCAATGGGCCATGGAGGTCCATTTGTGAATCCCATTTGGATTACACAATAATATGCACATTACCTAAGTGCATCTGTATTTTTACATGTGCCTCCATAATCCATCTTTTGATCTTTTATGCCTGTGTTTTCAAAGGAAATATGGAACCCCTCCAGAAAATTTTCCCTCAAGATCCAAATCATCTGGGACTGATAAACTGCCACCACATTGGTTGCACCTTGATGTAGCCCTGTCAGCTGCATCCTTCCAAGCCTATAATTAAATTCCATTAGTGGTTGCAATTAGCGGTGAGTTTCCCGCTGGTTGTAGCCAACCATTACATCCACCAGTCCATAAACCATGCCAACTACCATTGACTCCAAGAACTTTTCAACACATGGGGGAAACCCTGCATCCAAGATTTCAAATGAATCAAGCTTCTGTAGATCATGAAGAATTCTCAAAAAGTTACTGTCTTGATTACCCACTGCAAATATTGGGATAGATTAGCTCAACGTCAAATTCTCATAGAGCCCCATACTTCCACCTTTGAAAAACTACACAAGGAAGGGTTCCCAGACAATCCATGGTATCAGAATTTGCATAATCTACGAATGCTTTTGCGGAACTGTTGGTATGAAATAGGTTCACCTATCTCACCCTTTGTGAGAATTATTGGCACACAAGCTTATTCAAAGAGCAGTACTTAAAGCAAAAGAAATGCTAAGACAATAATGTCTTATTATTGATCCTAAATATGACGCAGAGGCAATGGCGCAGTGGTGAATGTGAATTAATTGGTGAATGAATGGATGGAAAACAGCAGGGAGGAGAGCTCCTTAAATACAGAAGATGGTGCTCATGTGGATCTCATGTAAGGACAAGCAAAAGGCAAAAATCCCGCCCCAAATGGGGTCTACAGGCTCTACAAGCCTTGCTACTTGGTTTGGGCTTACTCAGCCCACTTGGCATTACTCCTTGAACCCTTTTGACCAGCCTGTACCTTTTTAGTTTGGTATTTCCACCCTTACTGGTCTGAACAAGCCCTTGTTGCTGTTCATACCCTGGCTGTTTGTCTGTTACAACCTGCCTATGTTACCTGTTTACATCTCAATTTTGACCATAATGGCCCTTCCCGTACACTCACAGGCCTGGTTGCCTCCTGCAACCAGGCCCCTGGGCCTCTAAATGGCCAGGGGGGAACCATAATTCCTCTGGGTCCAGCCAAAACCCACAGAAGGGGGGGGTGTAACAGGCGGACAGACGCACCCCCCCCCTCTCTCAGCTAGGTGACCAGCAGGTGTGATGAAATCCCCCGCTGGTTGCCTGGGACATTGCCTGCCCGGAGCAATCAGGAAATGATGGTTGGCTGTAGGGGTATCAGGTCCCCCCAGCCTGTGGTGCCTCCTCCTTGGTAACGGGGGGAGGAGAGTTCCCCGCTTGCTCTCAGGGTGTGGGGGGGGGGGGGGGTGATCAATTCCCCTCCCACCTTGCCGGTTGCTTTGTTGCAACTGGCCTGGTTGGTTCAAGACCAAGCATCCTCCTCTCTGCCTTGTGGCCAAGCAAGGGGATGGAGGGAGGGAGGGGCCACCGGCCCCCGCGGCCGCAACCAACCAAGCAACACAACTTGGGCCGCGGCCCCGCACACAAGAGGGTGGGGGGACTCCAAACAAAGCCCCCTGCCCCATATAATGGCCCCGCAACTAGCCCAGGTGAGAAAAAAGCAGCCTCAAGCGGGCCACAACACAGGCGGTGGCCCCAATGGGCCGCCGCGGCCCAAAAGCGGCAAAATAAATACATTTGCGGGCCAGCCCGTCTGGCCAAGTATGTCCAAAATAAACCTTTGGCCCAGTTATGCCCAAATAGGCCAATCTATCTTGAGTGGCCCATTCACCCTGGCGGGCTCATAAGGGCACGTGTCCCAAAGGAGCTGGAAAATGTGTTTTTTCCCCCAAATTCCCAAAACCAGTAACATCCACATAGGCCCATGGTGCCCACGTGATGTCCAATGGGCCTTGGAGGCCCATTTGTGCATCCAATTTGGATTACAAACTACCATGCACATTACCTGAGTGCATCCATATTTTAACACCCTTCAGCAGTAACTTCTCTCTGGGACCAAAGGCAAGGGCCTCCTCACAGAGCACAAGTACCAATGCCAGGAAGTCTTTTTCCTCCATGCTCAAACAATCTGGCGGCCCAAACTTGAGAGCCACAATCCATTTCTCTGTGACCCACACTTACCAATTCACTCACCCAAATGTTTTCAAAGGTGTTTCCCAGGGATCCAAAGACCAAATGATTGGCTGCAGAGGCCCTTTAAACCCCTGCAGAATTTGCTTTTTAAAAGGACAGACCTCCTGCGCTGCTGTTTTGTACTTCTGGGAAACACACCTTGCCATTTGCACGCATTCCCTGTTGTAAGTCCTAGATATTACAAAACAAAATATTTTTCCTGTGCTCACAAGTGTGGCACAATGAAAGGGCTTTCAAAATGTGGTACCTTCCATAGATGCACACAGAGGAAAGCAACCTACTTCTGCCTTGTGCGCCCTTTGCAAGCCATCTTCCACCTGCTACTTGCCAGTCAACCATCCACACAAGGCTGGAGCTTGCCGCGCGTGGTACCCTTGGTAAACTACAAAAAATCATCTGTGGGCTGACCTTCACAGTTTGCCACTCCATAAAAATTGCCTTTTTTCCAGTTGCCAGTCCCTGAACCCACTTCCCCTTCTGTAATTGCAAATTTTAGTTTTGAACCATCTTCTGGAAAGGTCTTCCACTTTCAGTGCCTCTGTGAACACCTCAGAATCAAAGACCATCTGCTACCAGAACCCAAACATGAATGGCCACTCCAAGATAACATCTACAAATTACACCAAGAGGAAGGAAAAAGGTCTCTGGACACTTTCAAGCTCAACCCCCTCCTCCTCAACAACCCTATCCACACAACATTCCTTGAAACTCAACTCCTGGAGTCCCATTCAGAACATCTGCCAAACAAAACCCAAATCATCAACTAGCTTTGAAGGCAAAGGGCTCACCATTGACCTTCTGTCCGCCATTTTGCACACCTTCCTTCCTGCTATCTTCATTGGGACATAAGCAAGCAAGATCAAGACTTATTTTAACCAGCATAATGCTCAATCTTCATTTTCTTCCACCATGTTCACCCACTACACCATCAAAGGGGTCCTCCGCTGAGTACAATCCCACAGATCCTGTAAAATTTCATAAAAAACAAAAGGAGAGACCACTAAAATTCCTGTGAGTTCAAGATTATTGGGGATTTGTTACCCATCACCCTCTGCGAAATATACTGGGCCTTCTTGTTCCCTTCAGAATTTTTTGGTAGCCCTTCTGCAACCAGGTCACATGCAACTATTTTTGGGGACAAAGGTGATGAGTGTTCCTTTGCATCCACATCCATCTTATCTGGAACAACCATTTGTAGATTATTTTGTTGATTATTTTGATTGGTTTCTTATTTTTTGTCTATTTCTCTTTTGGTTCACTTTCTTGTACTCTTATTGCTAGCTGCTTAGTTTGAATTATATGTAGTTTCACAGTGTTAATCAGTATCCAGTTCATTCTCCATTCCCAAAAGCCATTGGAATATGATAATTCAAAGCTTCTGTCTTGCGCTGAACCAACTTCCCCAAGAAGCTGGAATGAAAACCCCCTGGGAACTGATGCATGGTAAAACTCTGCCAAAGTACTATCTAAAAACTGTTGGAACTGCCTGTATCTACTTGCTGAATGACACAAAAATTGCCCCAAAGCTAAGTGAAAAAGGCAAGGAAGGTGCGCTGTTGGGTTTAAACCCTTGACTGCTTTCCTACAAGGTTCTTTCAAAGTCCAGTAAGATCATAAATTTCAAGCATGTGCTCTTCCTGAAATCTCAAGGGTCCAAGATCATTATCCTAAATAGCGACTTAGAAGAAAATATTGGGGTCAAAATGAGCACTTTCACCAAAAGGGAACCAGAATTGGTAGACCAGGCACTGGAGTCAGGACCTTCTCACAATTTCAAGCCGGAACTTCCTTTTGAGGAGAATGTAATTTTCTCAGACTCTGAAAGCTCCAACTCATTGGTTGAAGAGAGGCTCCTTCCAAAACTTTGCAATCAAGATCAGCTAAAACTACCGGATCACCATACCAACTTACCCAAATCCATCCAAGAGGCACTCAAAATTCCCAAATGGACAGCGCCTATTGATAAAGAACTGGATACTTCTGAAGAACTGGGAGTGTTGGAAGATTCCAATAAATCCAAGGTTACCATTCCCCTCAACACAACTTGGTCCTTCTGCTGTTAACATGACCTTGAAACTGTCACCACCTCACTTAAATCTTGGGTATGTGTACAAGGCTTTAATCAATGCTATGGGGTGTATTACCTTGATACTTTTGCTCCTACTGGTAAAATAGATTCTCTCAGAGCTCTCCTCATCTACTCTGTCAATAAGAAACTTCCCATAATTCAATTTGATGTAAAAGGGGCCTTCCTACATGCACCGCTGGAGGCAAACGTCTACATTAAAACCCCCATTGGTTCAAAGAGAAAGGCAAAGTACCTCAAGCTTATCAATTTACTTTACGGTCTCAAACAAGCTACCCTCAATTGGTACAAGACCCTTAATGAGTGGATAAAAAGTGTTGGTTTTAAGGAGGGTGATTTTTACCTGTGTCTATATCATCATGAAGATGGGGTCACATCCTTATTCTTTCATATTTACAGTCTAGTGGTGGTGGGAAAGGTGAACAAATTCAAGAATCTCTTTTTGGATAAATTCAAAGACTTGTCGGCTCAGAAGGTGGAAAATTTTCTTGGGATAAAGGTTGAGAAAGAAGAGAAATCAATCAGTCTTTCCCTGCCAAATCACATTCTCAAGGCGCTTGAGGAGTTGAATATTCTGAATGCAAAACTGCTTTCAAACCCAGGTCTCACTGGCTCTCATCTGGTACCAGCAACCGAACTTGAGATAGACCAATTCAAGCGACTGAATTCAAACTATTGATCAGCTATAGAAATACTAAACTTCATAGCCAATCTAGCTTTTCCTGACATCAGCTATGCTGTTTCAAACTTGGCAGGGTTTTTGGAAAATATGGGAATCCTCCATTGGAGGGAGGTTATTCAATTTTGGTACTATTGGATAAAAACAATATATTACAAGCTAATCTTCAGATCTAAGAGCAACTCAAACCACCTGGTCACATAAAGAAATGCAGCATGGGGAGATGACCCCAACACCCATCTCTCTCGAATTGGTTTCATTACCTTATTTAAAGGAAATATTCTCTGCTGGACAAGCCAGCGTCAGGTATGTATTTCTCTTTCTTCCACCAAATCAGAGTGCCATTCACTCTTGGCCAGTTATCTTGAAGCCAGAGGGTTCAATAATCTTATCTTGAAAGTATGGCAAACTACTTTTGATTCTCCTTTGAAGCTGATTGATAACAAAGGATTAAATGATAAAATAAAAAAAATGGAACTAAGCCTCATGCAAAGTATATTGATATTAAAATGAAGAGCTGAAAAAATGAATGGAACAGCTAGCTGATTCAAATCAAAATAATCTCATCTCAAGACATTCTGGCCAATCCACTGACCAAGGCAGCAAGTGCCATTGCTGTTTCTAGAATGGCTAAGTATGTTGTCTCTTAACTTCAACTACTGATGATGAGTTGAGCTGGCGTGTTGATTATTTTGCTTGGTTTCTTATTTTTTATCTAGTTCTCTTTTGGTTCCATTTCTCTTACTCTGATTGCTAGCTGCTTAATTTGCATACTATGTAGTTTCACAGTATCATCTTGTAGCTACTTTAGTGTCTCTGTCTGCTTAGTTCTTTCACCTTCACTGCCTGTACTCCTGTTACTTAACTGTCACCTATCCAATCCAACCACTGGAAGTAAAACAGAACCCGCTTGGAATCTTGAAATCCAATCTCATCCATTCACTTGCCTATTTTAACTTGTCATAGGATCTCAACCCATCACTTGCAAGTAAGGATGTTTCAACTCAACAAAAGACAACAACCAAACATATAGAACAAATTTAGGTAGTTAAAAGTTCTTCAACTCATCCTCAGTATTGACAGAGTTTTCCTACTTCAACCAGGAAAATTGTACAGATTCTATTGGATAGCTATTTAGCTGTTTGTGCACATAGCTCTACTTAGTCTATTTAGAGGCCATAATCCTGCCTGTAAAACTACATTTGCCTGTTGGTATTTCCAAGACTCTTTTGTCAGATTTATTCTTCCTTCATTGAAGTGTCTCTTGTGATCTTTTTCATCCTTTTTGTCTTCCTTATGAAATAACAGCTGGGTCTGGGTTTTTGATTACTTCAAATATTTCACACCATTTTGTCTGTTGCCAAGGCCCTTACTTTGGCTTCCACTTCTGGAGAGTTCCATGACAATGCCAAGCAACACCTGTGCAGTTTCCATTTTACCTTGGCCACGCGTCCACACTTGCTGCATGGGGTTGGGCTTATTGTCTTTCCCATTGGGAACATGAAACCCATCCCAAACTGGCAAACCAATACTGCATTAAAGTCTTTTGTAAAGTTTTTGAACCCCAATTTCCAGTTTCTATTGTCACTGCCGTAATTAAAGAATTGGGTCAAGAACATATTTTGAGGTGTGTTAGGAGGCTGAAAGCCTTCCACAGTGGGGGGTGGTGGGGCACACTGCAATTCTGTCATCCAATTCAAACCAATTCTCAGGTCCTTCAGGAGCTCTGTTATTTCACTCACTTGTGGAGCTGTTGCTGGTTGCAGCGCCAGAAATCTTTCAGTTGAGGGTGGAACTGCGGCTAGCGCTTCTCCACAGCCAAGCAGATAATTTCCAAGTTGGGGAGGAGTGCAATGATCCCATCAAACAACTGCTTGACCAATTTGTGGTTTTACAGATGCTTTTGCACCCACACCCAGATTTGAGGTCTAAGTCCAGCCAGAAACACCTTCTTCATTGCAAACGTCTGGCCTGCAACCACCTTCTTTTTCAACAGATACCAGTAGATTCAATTCAAATTTTCCATGTAATCCATGAACTCTGCTTGCATCCAAACTCCACCATGCGCGCTTGCCTCCAAGGCCACCCTCCTGATCCCGCAGCAGCCAATTCTGAGCCTATCTGTATCCAATGCTGAGCACAATGACTGCAACACAGTTCTCAATCCCAAGGCTATAGAATGCCACCACAGCAGACTGCAAAAAAAAGCAGATTAAAAAGTAGTGGACTGGAAAGAAAAAGTGGAATGGCAAAAAATGGACTGGAAAAAAAAATCAGACTGAAAAAAAGCAGACTGAAAAAAATAGAAAAAAGCAGACCAAATTGCATTCAAGAGGTGAAGATAACACAATTTTGGTAAATAATAAAAAAACAAGTATATCTATTCCAGGTGATTTGTGGGAAGTTTTTCAATCTTTTCATATTTATAGGCAATGAATGAGGATTTTGATAGATAAAAAGGTAAGCTGAATATGGAAATAGAAAAACAAGTATGAAGCCAGCTTTGATAAAAGATAAATTACAATTTAGAGACACACCCATATAGCTTTTCTGTTTCAAACAGGATAAAAATGTTAAGACACAAAATTAAATATCAACTACTCTAAGATGAAATTTCATAGTAGGGTTCATCAGAGTTAGCAAATATGCTATTAGCAACCTGCCATTTTTTTGACCAAACATGCCATTTTTAATGGCAGTTTTATGGAATAGAAATAACCCTAAATGGGTGTTTAAAAATGATGGTTTTCATAAAAATTAAATATTTCAAAAACCATATATGCTATTTGTTGATCATCATCCAGAAAAATTCAAAAAGTCCCATCCATAAATCCACATCATATCTATGCACACACCCCAGCATCATTACACCATTGCATTGGAATTTCAGTATCAAAATGCTTCAAGAAGAAATCCTATTCATCCAATTTATGGTGATATTATCTGTTTAAGAACAAAAGAAACCTATTGAGAAGGAATTTTAAATTTAGATTTTTGATTCAAGAACTTGAGCCAAGGAGAGTAGGATCAGGCTTACATCAGGAATTTCCAGGATTTTGCAAATATTGATAGTATTCCCTTCCTTTATTTCAATCAAAATTCTTCTAATTCTTGAATCCTTGGTACCAATAGAGGTATTCTTAGTTCCAACAAAAAGGTCAAAATAATTTCAGTTTCTCATTATAGAGGTATTTTTTACTAGTGATAAAATTGCTTCAATTCAAAGGGAAACATTGTTTCTGAAAGGGGATTGGTTAGGTAAAGGTCTTCAAAAAGCAGGCTGAGTTATTTTAAATTTGAGGCTTGGAGGGGGAAAGGGGGATGGAGTGGAAATCAGTGATTTTGAACTTTTATGATTTACAATGTAGTTAAAAATTGGAGATACAGTTTTAAGCTAAATTTTTCATGTTTCTTTGAAATTTGATTATTATTTTTGACAACTGCTGAATTTTAAAGGGGACTGTTGAAGTTCAAAGAGGAATTAGAAGTGAATTCTGTGGATTATTGACATGGTATTGTGGATTATTTTGGGATTTTTTGATGCTTAATATTTATCAATTTTTAGAAAGGAACTGAGAGGGTATTATTTTTCATCCATTTACTTTTAGGATATTTTCATAAATGTGACATATTTTGAAGGGTTTATTGGAAATTATGGGTTGACTGATGATGTTGTTAAAATACATTTGCACTCACATGTCAGCTAGATATAGGTGTAATCCAAATGGGATTCACAAACAGACCTCTACAGCCCATGGGACAACCACACGGGCCTATGTGGATGTCACACATTTCTAGAAACTGGCTCCAATACACATGAGATAAACCTATTGGTACAAGGGCCTCAATGGGCTTGGTGGGGTGTATGCCCAAACACAGCCAGACGGGCTTGTGGAAGCATTCATGGGCCCAAGTATCATTTTGGACATACTTGGCCTGCCAGGCTGGCCTTCCAAGGCTTTCATTTCTTGGTTTTGGGATGGGATGGCCTGTTGGGGCTTTTGCCTGTGTTGCTGCCCGCTCAGGGCCACTGTTTCTTACTCATAGCCCGTTTAGGGGCCCAAAAACCCACACAGGGCCATTGTAGGGGGAAGAGGAACTCCAAATGGAGTCCCCCCACCCTGGTTGCGGCTGGCAGTTAGGGGCATCGGCTCCCTCCCCTCCTCTTGCTTGTCATTGCAAAGGGGCAAGGGGTAGTAAAGGAGGCTGGATGGTTAGAACCAGCCAGCAAGCAGCCAGGGTGGGGGGGACCTCATCACCCTGCCACCTGTTGGTGCTGGAAGGAACAAAGCGGTGGGGGAGATCTGACCACCCTCCCACCAGCAAGCGGGGTGCTCACTGCCCCCCCCCCACCATTCCCAAGGGGGAGGGGCCAAGGGCTGCAGGGACCTGATCACCCTCAAGCCCACCTTCTTTGATGGTCCGCCTGGGGCAAATCATGTCCCAGGCAACCAGTGTGGGATTTTAACACCCCCGCTGGTCACCTAGGTAGGAAATAGGGGGGATGAAGCATGTCTTTTGGTTACACCCCCCCTGTGAGGTTGAGGCTGGACCCAGATGAGTTCTGGGTCCCACCTGGTCCATTTTAAGGGCCAGTGGCTGGTTGCATAAGGCAACCAGCCTGGTAAGTGAGGTCACAGAGGTAACAGGGCTGGTTTTGAGGGACAACAAGACCAGGTATTGAACAGTAAAGGGGCTGGTTCAGCAGTGTAAGGGTGAAAACACCAAAATTGACCGGAAAGGTCCAGTCAAAACGGTTCAGGGAGCATTTCCATGTTGGCTGATGCTTCCCAAACCAATCAAAAAGGCCTGTAGAGCCTGTAGAACCCTTTTGGGGCAGAAATTCTTCCTTTTCTCTTGTTTTGTTATGTGCCCACAAGAGGCCAATCTTTTTTACTTAAGGAGCCCTTCTCCCTGCTGTTTTTCACCCCATCTTTTTGAATTCATCCAATCAATTATTTGACATATCTCCCCATTGTGAGAGCCCATTATCCTTTATATAAAAAAGGTTTCCAGCATTTCTTTTGCTTTAATTACTGCTCATCCTGCCACTAAGCTAATTTCTGGCCATAATATTCACAGATGTTGCAAATTTTGAATTTTACTAGAGAAATTTCATTGATTGTCTTGATTATGTCTGAAAAATAAGGTTAGAGGGAGAAATATTCAGAAACATGAAACAGACCCCTGAACATAATTTTTTTTTATCAAAAATTGAGACATTTCCAGGCTCAAAGGTTTTTGTTGGTTTTCATTGATTGTGGAAGATTTCTTGGAGCTTTTTGATGTGGTTAAAAGTTTTAAGATTTTTTATTTAATTCTGGAATTTCTTTTGTTGAGAAAAGAAAGTTCTCTCCAGTAGCAAATGAAAGCAAAAGATGATGGTTTTATTCCTTTTCACTTAACTCTTTATTCATTAAGACTATTAGTAATTTTTTCTTTAGTACAAGGGATCCTGTGGCTCCTAGATAAACATTTAGCATGTTCAGGCGTCAAAAGAAGTAAAATATTGATTTGGTGATACCTTAAGTATCTTTGGAACATGAAAATGTTAAATTCAGTTTCAAAATAAAGAAAGTGTGTTTTGTTTCAAACAAATCATGTTGAAGGAAATCTGAAAGAGAATAAGATTGATCAAAAATAATTTATACCTAATGAAAACTTTTGGAATAGAAATTTTTGTTTTAATGTTATTTCATTTTTTTCTATATGTAATTCTAACCAAAATCTGAAAAGAAGAAGGCTATTCTGATTTATACAGTTAATAAATGCTGTGCACAGTGTTAAGTTGGGGTGGGGACCAAACCTTACCTGTAGCCATCAGACTCCATTTTCTAGGATAAATATAATTTCAATACAAAAATAAACTCATAAGTGTATTCTAAACCAAAAAGAAACCATATTCACTCAGCCCAACAACCACCCTATCTCTCATTGCTTAGGAGATACAGCAAAAATCAACCATGGCCAGATCAGATCCCACCCAGGTATCACAACCCAGTGAAAGAGACATGGAAATACATTTTCACTATAATAAAAAGAAATAAAATCTTACCTCAGACGTGAAAATAACATAAAAATAATCAAATAAACAGAGGCTGTGCAAAAAATACACAGAAGTAATATATGCAAGATGATAAATACTAAATGCAGGAACAAACTAACAACAAATCAACAAACCAGGGGCAGTGCAACAGGTAAACCATCAAATACCACATCTGTATACACAGAAATATATGCAAGATACTTCATGCACTTCCTAACCTCATTATAAAAATCACTTCCAATAATCAATATGCAGCTGGTTTAATCTTCAAAAATCCTATAAATAACATGTAATAATTAATTTAGGCCTGATCTGAGAGCTATTTTAAGCCTCAAAGAAACCTTTCAAAAAAATATTGTGTGTAATTGATATAGGTTTAGGAGGGCAGGAAATTCAAAATCACCTTAGTTTCATACTACTCTAAAGGAGTAAAAGTAAAACTAAATTACACTTTAAGGAATTCCATAAAGATATTTTGTAAATTAATTAATTCACAAATCCCAAGGGATTTTCTACAATTGGTTTCCCAAAAGTGGATTTTCCCCTTCTTATTTGATTGATCATTACCTATAAAATAAACAACAAGGGTTGGTCAGATATGAGCCTGAAGAAATGAGATCAAAATCCAGAAGGCAGCAAGAAGAACCCTTACCAGATACTTGAAGGAATTAAGGAACAACTGAATGGAACTGAATAGATCAATAAGGAAGCTATATCTTTGATAATAAGGATTGAGAAAGCACTGTAAGAAAAATAAAACCACCCGATGGACCCCACAAAGAGCTAAAGGAATACCAAGAAAGTTTTTGAACTAAATGGATATGAAAGAATTTATTGCACAGAAAAAGGAAAAGAAAGAAACCAGTGAAACTGTTGTGGATAGTGGCCAATGGAATAAGAATAAAAGATGAGAAGATTTAGAGCTGAAGTGTTATGGAGATTTGGTCTTGAGGAAAATAATGGGAAAAACAAGCTGAGACAATAGAAGAATAGAGAAAAAGAATAGGGAAAAAGAATAAAGGAAATAAAGCATTTAAATCTCACCAAATGCAAGAGGACTAACATGAATAGTAAGTGGGCTTAGATGATTCAAGTGTTTGGAAGAGAATCATGGTAACAAGAGTAGATAATAACACCATTAAAGAAGAAATGAAAGAAGAAGAAGAAGAAGAAGGAGAATAATAATAATAATAATAATAATAATAATAATAATAATAATAATAATAATAATAATAATAATAATAATAATAATAATAATAATAATAATAATAATAATAATAATAATAATAATAATAATAATAATAATAATAATAATAATAATAATAATAATAATAATAATAATAATAATAATAATAATAATAATAATAATAATAATAATAATAATAATAATAATAATAATAATAATAATAATAATAATAATAATAATAATAATAATAATAATAATAATAATAATAATAATAATAATAATAATAATAATAATAATAATAATAATAATAATAATAATAATAATAATAATAATAATAATAATAATAATAATAATAATAATAATAATAATAATAATAATAATAATAATAATAATAATAATAATAATAATAATAATAATAATAATAATAATAATAATAATAATAATAATAATAATAATAATAATAATAATAATAATAATAATAATAATAATAATAATAATAATAATAATAATAATAATAATAATAATAATAATAATAATAATAATAATAATAATAATAATAATAATAATAATAATAATAATAATAATAATAATAATAATAATAATAATAATAATAATAATAATAATAATAATAATAATAATAATAATAATAATAATAATAATAATAATAATAATAATAATAATAATAATAATAATAATAATAATAATAATAATAATAATAATAATAATAATAATAATAATAATAATAATAATAATAATAATAATAATAATAATAATAATAATAATAATAATAATAATAATAATAATAATAATAATAATAATAATAATAATAATAATAATAATAATAATAATAATAATAATAATAATAATAATAATAATAATAATAATAATAATAATAATAATAATAATAATAATAATAATAATAATAATAATAATAATAATAATAATAATAATAATAATAATAATAATAATAATAATAATAATAATAATAATAATAATAATAATAATAATAATAATAATAATAATAATAATAATAATAATAATAATAATAATAATAATAATAATAATAATAATAATAATAATAATAATAATAATAATAATAATAATAATAATAATAATAATAATAATAATAATAATAATAATAATAATAATAATAATAATAATAATAATAATAATAATAATAATAATAATAATAATAATAATAATAATAATAATAATAATAATAATAATAATAATAATAATAATAATAATAATAATAATAATAATAATAATAATAATAATAATTATAATAATAATAATAATAATAATAATAATAATAATAATAATAGAAAAGAAGATTGGTGAATAAAATATGATTGGTGATATTTTTGGGTTGAGACATTTTGAGATGGGGGAAGGTCTTGAGTCATGAGTAGGGGTGATGAGATAGTTTAGATTAGATGGAAGAGATATTCTAGAAATCTGAATAACAGGAAGTCAGTTTATGGAGAATTTAAGAGAGGAGATTTGTGCAGGTTTGTAAAATGTGATAAGCCTGGTGTATGCATCTTTTTGTAGGAAGATTTTAGCCAGATTTAAAAGCTCAGCTTTTTTAGTTAGATTGAAAACTGGAAAAGGTTGAAGGAATGCAGATTTGATCTGGCTGAATGAGATTGCTGAGAATCTCTTTGAGAGAACATCATCTGAAATTCATGCTGAGGGAATCCAATTGACAACAATCAAGCCCCCAAAAAAAAATTCTTGGATGAACTTGAAATTAATGAACAGTTGCTTGGTCTTGGCATTTGACCAAAATATTTTGATTTTTTCCTTGAGCGCTTGGTTTTCAATGAGAAAATTTTTTGGTTTTGGTTTTTCCAGCCCCAGTTCTTCTTTCAAGATGAAAATCCTCTGAAATTTTGCAATTCCATCTCCTGCAGAATTCAGTTTGTATTCTGTTGATGACATTTATTTTTGTTTTTTTCTTACTTGTCCATGTGATTGGGCACCTTTTCCCAAAATATGTGGTGCCACTTTGAGACTTTGTATCATTGAGTTTTTTCCATGTTGAATCTAAGTAGAGAAAAAGTTTTTTCTTGGAATCTTTGGGTGAAATTAAAAGTGAAAGATCCAACGTAAGGCAAAGATATTACCAAAAATGTATTACCTCATTCAATTGACTGAGGCCTGGGTTTCTGTTCAATTGAGAGAGTATGGAGCCTGTTGCTGAAAGATTTTGTCTTGTTCTTTAGGAAAGGTAGTTTTGAGTTCCTTTTTTCATAGGGTAGTTCATGCCTAGCATTTTGAAGGCAACAATTTCTTTGGCTGATTCTGAAATTAGTCCTGCACCAAGGTTAAGCCAAGTCTATAAAGCACAGCAGTTATTTGACTTGGGAAGATCTAGTCCCTTGGATATCAAACAAGGTGGGGAGAATTAGAAAGCTTTTTATTTTCTGGAATTAGGTTCATACCAAGCCAGGTATCCAGATTGTTTGCAGATGATTCTGGAAAACAAGAGAGTAATCCTTCTTCAAAGCTATCAAAATTTCTGGCCACAACTAGATTTCCAATTTGAAAGAGCAGGCAGGAGGAATGGTGAGTATTGATAAAGAGGCAGGCATCCAATTCTGGCTGCTGATAGTCTAGAGAATGGAGCCAGCTGGCGGAGTTTCATTCCAAATGAGCAGGGATTGCCAAAGCTTGTACCAATATTTCTTCAGATGTAGTTAGGAAATTTTTCTGCTAGATTCCAATGGTTTTTCATTTAGAAAACATTTGAAAATGGAGAACAAACAAAGGTTCTAATCACTTCAAATTTTTTGATGTTTAATATTATTCCCAGGGAATACATTATCATAAGTAAGAGGGAAGGAAAATTTTCTGTGTGCACAAAGATGTCAAATAAATCAACACTGCTCTTCTGCAAAAATTCTTTGATAAAGATCCTGGAAATTATGGTTCAAGCAGGATAAGATGCAGTTCCAGGATTTTTCCTTATGTCAAAAGTGGTTTTTAGATATCTCTTGAAGCAGAATTCTGCATCTTCCCCAAATTATTCATATTCAATTTTTTGAAGCACAGCTTTTTTATCTTCTAGACCCTTGGAGGAAGAATCCTTGGTAGAGAAGTATCTATAATTTTCATTACTGATAGCTGTGGTTTGTTCCACAATAACTCCAATGGTGGGAACCAAAGAACAGTGAAGATCAAGTGAGTCACCCTTGTCATCAGTTTCATCTGTGGAGGGTTCCTTCTCTTCTAACTCTTCAGGATATCCACTTTTCTTCTTGTCTCCCTCAGGAGAGACAATGCCAACTTTTGGTATTCTTTGCTGCTTTCTTTGATAAAAGTTTTTATTCTGTTGAATGAAAATTTAGACATGGGCAAGAAGTCCAAAAATCATATGATATTAGGGCTGAAAATTATAAAATTTCAAGTCAAAAATTATGTATTATTGCAATTTGTGATTGTAAACTTGGGCAACTGATATTACCCAGAGTGCCAAGCTTGTTTCTGGTGGCCTTAGGTTGAACATGATAAGCTAAAGGATTTCCTATGGGCTTGAAATAGCTTATGGTCAGGGTATGGTCTTTGAACATTTCATAATGGAAGTTTTATGATCTGTGCATAGGAAAATGATTAATGGTGAGTGTGGCTGCTTGAAGAACTTTATTCCATAGGTTTCACGTTATCCCTCAATTGTAAAGGATTGTGTGTACATAGTCTAGAATATTCTGGTTGAAGCACTTGGCTAGTCCATTGTGTTTTGGGGTGTGAGGGTCTAAAAAGGTCTTTTCAAGAGAAGAACTGTGAGAGTGTTGAGTTTTTAAAGTCAGTACCTACTCTCAAGTGAATCATCTTTTGTACATTAAAAAAAAATGTTTAGCCTCAAGATTCAACCAGTAAATCAGAGAAGAAGGAATTTCTTCTTTGAAGGGTATTGGAATGGCAGTGCAGTATCTTGAAAATGCATCCACCACAGTCAACAAGTAACAATGAAAAGATTATGAGGAAGAAAAGGTGCTAGAAGATTCAAATTTTGGTTCTTCAAAGATCTTAGAAGTGGCCAATTTTTTTGTTTTAAATGAGATTTTTTCATTTTTGAGAGAGAGAAAGCCTCACAGTTGGAAGACCTGGATACAAGCAAATGGAGCTTACTTCTAAGAAAATTCTATCTGATGCAATCAAAGTATTTTTTAATCAGTTTTTAATTGGTTAAGAAAGCGGAGGAATCAGGAAACGGGAATTGTACATAAAGATTGTTGTTTTGATAACAGCCAGCAATGTTTATTTCTTTTCCTCTGGTTTGAAGTACCAAATCATAGGAGACCAAAAAACTGTGGCCATCTAGTAGAATTTTCCTGAGAGAGAGAAAATTAGCAGAAAGATTTGGAACAAAGAGTAAATTTTCCAGTTGAAGCTTGTGATCAATTGAGTTGAGCGTGATCTACCCAGGGCCTTCAATCTTAAGCCTGCCCATTTTGCAGCCAGTACTTATCACTCCTTTTGGCTCAAGTTCTAGAGTTTTGAAGAAGCTTTTTTCAGAAATCATCTTAATAGAGGAGCCAGAATTGAGCACAAATAGATTTACTCTGGTGAATTTAAGGGTGGGGAAATAGCTGAAAATGTCTTTGGCATAGGTTTGCGTTTGATGAAAGTGATGATAGAGCATGAATCCATTGCTCTTGGGGTTATTTTCTGGGGTTTTATGTTTCTTTGGCTTACATTATACAGAATATTCCCTTTACAGGGACATGGAAGAATAAAGGTTGCAGTTTTTCCATATTTTTTCACTCATGTGGATGTGGAGATGGTCCAGAACTGCATTGGCAGGAACTTCCAATTCAATTTGGGAATGTTTTGTTTTTTGCTTGATATTTTTCATGAATGCTAGAAAATTATTGAGAACCATTTATGTGACTAAGTCAACAGGCATCAAGATTCCTATTTAAATTAATCTGGTAGCTCTGGTTTTGATATTGGTAATGAATTGTTGGATTTTGTTCTCATTGAACTTCATGGTGACAAAATTGCTATAGATCAAGGCTCTGTTTGCTTGGTGTGAAAAAACAGATTGTTTGAGCAGGAATTTCAAGATTATAGTGGCTTCTCCTTCATTTTTGTGAGTGATAATATTAGTGTGGACAGTGGGTGATAGCTTGGATATGATAATTGATTTGAGAATGATTTTGTAGTTGGGATTGAGCTGGCTTCCCATATTGATTTCCTCCTTCTGCTTAGCAAGGATTATTAGAGAGTGGAAACAGGTTCTAAATATAGTAAAATTCTACTCAGTTGAAATTGTTATAGATTTTACAGTTTTGTTCAAGATAGCAGGGTTGATAGAGTCCATTGTGGTGTCTGTTTTCTTGAAGATTCCAATAATTTAGAATGTTAATTGTGTTTAAATAAAAGAATACGAAAAAATTTATTTCAGAAAAAAATTAAAAGAAATAAACTAGAAAAGACTGTTGTGGACAGTGACTGATCGGCTGAGTATCAAAAATTAGCATATTTAGAGCTGAGTGGTTAAAGCAAGTTGGTCTTGAGGAAAATAATAGGAAAAATTAGTTGAGAGAAAAAAAAAGTAGATGCAAATGATAAAGAAAAGGAATCTTTTAAATCACATAAAACACAAGAGGACTATCATAACTATTTGGTGGGCTTAGATGATTCTAGTTTTTGGAAGAGCATTGTGTTTATCAGAGTATCTAAGAATAATAGTAAAGAATAAATCAAAAAAAAAGAAGAAGAAGAATAAATGTGAAGAGAAGAAGAGTAGAAAGTAAGATTGGTGATATTGTTGAGTTGATAGTTTTTGAGATGGGAGGGGGTCTTGATTCATGAGTAGCGGTGATGAGATAGTGTAGCTTGAATCAAAGCAAACAGCTGTAAATCTGAATAGAAGCAAGTTATCTGAGGGAGAGTGAATCAGAAAAAGTTTTACAGGTGTGTGAAACCTGGTATACCTGGCACATGCCTCTTTGATTGGCATTTTTTATGCAGATTGCAACAAAAGTATTCAGAGCTAGCAAGATATTTAATCAGAGATGAGGGAGAAACTTGCCAATATTTCCAGAGTCTTAAACCCAATTCTTAAAGAAAAAAACATCACAGGGAGTCCAAGAAACCCCCTACAATCAACAAAGAACCAGGTTCCAGACCTTCACCCCAAGATCAGCCTTTGGCAGAATGCCAGCAGAAATCATTGAGGAATCAGATATCCCCTCCAATAGTCAAGAGAAAAACATATTTTCCCAAGGTAGGGAAGAAATAAGAGAAGTTACTAGCAACCAGAATGCTGAAAGACTTCCAGCCAGAATATCTTCCCAGTAAAATCCAATAATCAAGAATAATTAACAAAATGGGGTATCATTAGATTTGAAAAAAGTGGATATTGGATTTTATGGATCAGGAGTGGAAACTTTCATTAAAAGAGTAGATAAAATTGCGAAAATTTAGAAGGAAGGAGGAATATATTTAGCTCTAAAATTAACTTTTTTAGTACAAGAGAATATAATCAGGGAGTCTATTGAAGATATGGACGGAAATTAACAAGGATACTGGGATCTTTTGTAGAGGGAAGTAAAAAAGAAATTGGTAACAGAAACCTTGCATAGAATTTTCAATGAGGAATGCATACCAAGGTTGCTTAGAATTACTCAATAGCAAGGATGAATAAATATCAAACAGGACCTCAAGAATTTTATTGGTTACTATGAAGAAATGGTAATTTATTTCATTGGAATGGGGTATGAAAAAACCAACTGGGAAAGTGGGGAAACATCTGGAAAGCCTTGTCCACTGATCCTAGGAGGGAAGTGGAAAGAGAATTGGCCCATGCAGGAAGAATAAAGATTTCAAGGGCTGGAAGATACCTTCCCCCAGACCTGGAGACTTGTAAGGAATCTGTGTAAATTACTTCATCATTTTTGGATGAGGATAAAGAAGAAGACCCTAAAAGCAGCATAAAGAAACCAGGAGGTGAAAAGAAAGTCATATTTCAGCATTCATAATGGGAGAAAATCATGAAGATGAAGGAAAAATTGAAAATATCTCCATGGATTTAGATCAGAAACAGGTACCTCCACACCTTTACAGGACTAATCAAGGAATGAAAAAATCATACAGACCTTCAGTTCCTAATGGAGGATCCAGATTGCAAGTCATATATTACTACTGTAAGGATGAATTTCCTACCAAAGCTACCTGCTAAGACCTAGCACAAGATATCAAGAATAGGATAGTCTTTGAGAAAGGGCACAAATATTATTTCCCAAACAGGTAAAATATCCCCTTTATAAATCTGGAGAGCTTCAGTGACCAGGGAAAAATTTTTTTATGGGATGAGACCATCCAAAAAGTAGAGATACCACAAAATGAGGAAGAACCAGCCAATGTGGCAGTCTTTCTGGAAATTGGGAGCTGGGAGGCTTGGACACCTCCAGAAGTTAACACAAAGGAATATTAAAGGTAATTGGGAATGAGGATATCCCAAAGTTTGGCAGAAAAAAAAAACAGGAAAAAGATCAATAAACCCCAAGGAACTACCAGAGCCATTAAAAGGACCTAAAAATTCCAAGAAACCAGAGGCAGGGGAAAGAAGAAGAAGACACAGCTACTCACAAGCATTGGTGAAGTTGGAACAGGGATCAGATAACTCAGAAGAGTAAACACTACAGGAGCCTACTAGGAATCCTGAACCAGAACCTGTCAAGAAGATCAAGGAAAAGTCAGAACCAATGGACCCTCAGGAGGTTGAAAAAATGGGGGAAATTAAAAAAAGGAAGATTTTTAAGAAGATACTCAGCCTTTAATTGAAAGAACTTCTTTGGATCCCCCAAAAATATTCCAACTGCTAAAGAATTTGATTCATGAAGGGTTCTTGAACTTGGGGAAAGCCTTCAGTTCGTCTGGCATGAAGAAGAACAGGAATATTAATGGATTCAAAAACCATCACTTTGGTTATCTATCAGAAGCAGACTTCCAATAGCATCTGGAAAATAACCTTACCTGTGCATTCCTACCAGGTTCATTGATATCTGGGTTAGAGAAAGAAAAATCAAGGCACTGGTGGATACAGGTGCTGAATTAAAGTTTATACCAGAACATTTGGCAATTCAGATAGGGTTGGTATCCAGAGAATTATTCATGAAATATACTGGGATAGGAGGCCATGCAACTCCACTCATCATACCAGCTGAAACTAAAACATTTGAGATCACCCCTGGGGAAGAAAAATTTGCACACTTCTTCATAGCCAAGGTTTAAATTCCTATAGTCCTTGGTAAGACTCTAAATTCCTCAGCCTTATATAAATAAAAATAATAAAAAAATTGAAGATAATAAAACAACAAAAGATAATCAAATAATAAAAGTACTAAATCAGATCATGAGAAATCATAAAAGGTAAGATAAAAAAATCAATGCATCTAGAAAAAGGACTAAATAAGGCAAATCACAACAAGCACTCAAAAAAAGTGGGGGTGAAGAAGTGCATACTTGGTCCTTGGAATTAAAAAAGATTTCTGAAAATAATCTATATAGTAGATTTAGAACATATAAATATTCATTTCATCAAGAAGAATATCAATATCAAAATTTTTAGCTGAACAACCAAGGGGCCATGGAACACTGGAAAGAAAGAGGGACCTAAGAAAATCAAGATTTCTTAAAATAAAATAAGTATCCAACTCAACAATTCAAGCCATTTCAATAAAAAATAGAGGAAGAAGGGTTAATCTATGGCAAGAGGCTCACACTGAGGCTAACATAGTGTTAATAAAGGGAAACAAATCTTTCAATTTTCAATAGATGCAAACATTTTAAACTTAAGAAAGGATTGAATTTGGAGACTAAAGAATAATCTTTCCTTCAAAATTAATTACCATACTATTAGAGAAGGTAAAAGAAGATTTATAGTTAGATGAGATAAATTGAAGACTGGGAGAAAAAATAATTGAGAAGAAGATAAGAACAAAACCAGAGGATAATATGAATCCTGTCTCTGACCCTTATTAAACAGCTATAAAATAAAAATCTAGAAGATATAAAACAATTGATTCAAAGTTCTTAACTGATTCATGGTCATCAAAATGGAGAAGGGAAAAAAAGAAAAGTTTAAGAGATGTCATCAAGAAGTTCAACCAGACCAACTGGATATCTGGGATTCTTTGGGATCTTTGTGTCCTCTCATTACTTGCAAATGAAGAAAATAAGAATAAGAAGAATAAGAAGGAAAAAAGGGCAATTTTTAATTTCCTGGTACTTCTTTTAAGTATATAATATTAATAAAAAAAATCTAAACCAGTAGATCCTTGGTTGGAGCTTAAAATGCATAAAAATCTCAAATAAATTAAACAAAATATCCTCTGACAAAAACTAACATTGATAAAACAAAACCTAGTTTTAAACCAAGGGAACATGAGATAATGGGAAGGTAGGAGGAACTTAATGCATAAAGAATTTCTTAAGTCCATTTTGAATCCAATTGAAATATTTCAAGATGTTTCAAGGTATCAAGGCAAAAGGGATCAAATACTTTTCAGATAGAACTATCTGTTCATATTCAGATAGAACTATCTGAATGAAAATATTATAGTTGGCATAAATGAAAAGTATTCTATCAAGCCTGAATAGATTCAAACAGGGAAAAAAGGATAAAATTTTAAGACTTTGCAATGGTCTTTGGCAATGAAGGACCATATTATTGCAGAATGTAAAAATTTTGGGTAATTTTAAATTCACAACTCCTTGAGTTGTGTACACAACTCAAATGGGTCGTGTGGCATGCTACACAAATCAAATGGGCTGTGTGGCACGCTACATGAGTCAAATGGGCTGTGTGGCATGCTACACAACTCAAATGAGCCGTGTGGCATTCTACACGGCTCAAATGGGTTGTGTATGGTTTTAAATAACTCAAATCTAGTTGTTTTCCCTTCCAAACAACTAAAAGAATCGCAGGCTTCAAAAAAAACCAAAATAAACTAAATAAAAAAACAGAAAGCAACCAAAAAATCAAAAAATGTTGATTTTTTTTTAAAAAAAAAACCAAAAATATAAAATATAAAATATAAAATAAAATGAAAATGACTAAATTCTTCAACAACCCTGGGGGGGTTGTATACCCCCGTACACAGGTCTAAATGGTTGTGTACAGGGGTACAAAAATAAAAAATGCCCATTATGGGGGGTCTATGACCCCCCAGGGGTGGCACATGTTTGGAACAACCCTTTGGAGTAGTGTATAGGACCCCACGCATTGAGGGGCCCTACACAACTCCCACAGATTGTGTGGGGCCCTACACAACTCCCACAGGTCGTATCGGGCCCTGAACAACTATCACAGGTCATGTGGGGCCCTACACAACTCCCACAGGTTGTGTGGGGCCCTACACGACTCCCAAACAACTGGAGTTGTGAATTTATCATCACCCAAAAATTTCATTTGAAAGGGGAAAGAAGATTGAATTTTGAAAAAAATCCAGAAGAGTAAAGCAAAAAATTTAGTTTTACAAAGGAACCCAACTATAAATAAAAAAATATGGATAGAATGGAGAGGATGAATTGAAATTTTACTTGGTACATGGATACACTCAAGAATGAATGAAGAAGGGAAGTTTTGGAGATAAATCATCATTATTTCAACAGGGCCAACTGAATCACTCAAAAAACTTTTTTAAATTTGGAGTTTATTGTTATTTCCTTGTATATATATATATATAATTCAAGGACAAAAATAATAGGAAGAATAAGAGGGTGGGGAATCTGATTTCAATAGGTTAAGAATTCTGCAGAAAGAATTAAAATGAGGTGTGGTGGTAGACCAAACCTTAGCTTTAAGCATCAGACTGAATTTTCTAGTATAAATATAATCTCAAACAAAAGATAACCTCATAAATTGATTTTGCACAAAAATATAATTTAGTCACTCCAAAAAACCACCCCCTATCTCTGATGTTTTAGAAGATAAAGTCAAAATCAAATATGCCCAGCTCATATTCTACCCAGGTCTCACAAAACAGTGAAAGAGAAATGGAAATAATATGCATTTCAAAAAACTGTCCTGAATTTTTGAAGTGCATTTCCCAATTGGCCGGCTGCTGAAAAATAAGTACAGCACTGGGAAAAAATTTGATGCACAGGGGTAATCATAATTTCAAAAGATTACACATGAAAGGTCTCCTGTTTTTGGTTTCCTGTCCAGGCTTTTCTCAAACCAGAAAATAAACAGCACCAGGGATTGAACTACGTTCACTCACCAAGCACATTGAAGTAGATGCCAAATGATTATAGGAACAGATTAAGAACTCTCAATTAATAAGTAAGTAAGTAATTTTGATTTTTTCAATAATTTGATTAATTTAAGTACTTACTCACTTCCTTTTCCCTTTTTTTTTGATAAGATCAACATCCAAAATGGAAAACCATTGCGCCAATGAAGACAAAGTGTTGTCCAATTATGATGAAAGGGCACAACAGTACCAGGCAGAAATCAAATCACATTTAATTGCCATCCAAGAGGCCCATCAAAAACTTCTTTCAAATCAACAATATTGACGGCATTCAAGAACCTGGGTCAAAAAAATAAAGAAAAAAAAAAAAGTCCAAGGCCAAAACTAGTCAACCACAAAGGCCACATTAACCAATTAGTGGAAATGTGAAGGCATTTGTTGAAAATCAGGTTCTGAGTGAAAATAAAAATAAGTTCAAAGTTCACAAAAAATTTTGCATTTCTGAATGTCAAGTCCAAAGGATCATTAGGAATGCTTGAAAGTGAAACCAAAATCAATGGAATTCCTCAAGAGGGGCCAGAGTGAAGATGTCCAACAAGATGATTGCATTGATGCTGATCCATTTGGAATAAATCCCCTCATCTTGTTTGAAGGATCTTTCTAGTCACATAAAGAGTGAATTGGAAGTTTCTGTTCTAATCCCCTAAATTAAGAAGCCCCAAAAAAGCCTTGAAATCACCTGGAAGATGGTGATGCTGGTAGCTTGTAAGTGGAATGAGGCTTCCTTCCTACAACAGAAACACAATTTTTTTCTCAATTGTGTCACTGATTTAGGAGGGAATCTTGTTTTAATTGATGATTCTGGGTTTTCCCAGAGTCAGCCCACTCATTGGTATTCCCCTTCTGGTTGGGTTTCTTTACTTATCAAAGTAAAAAAACACTGACCTTTTCCTTTTTTTTCTACATTTTTGGTCAGGCTGCCACCCTGAAAACCTATGCCAGAGGGATCATGATCCACCTTGTTGGAGCCCTGACTGAATTGGGAATTCTTTATTTTGAGTTACTCAACAAGAATGGTAAGAAAAAAGGGGAGGCACTTTCTCCTTGTAAGTTTCTAATTTAATCCTCCAACTCCATGAAAAATGCCCACCAAATTGGCTTATAATCATGGATAATGCACCCATCCATTGCAGTGCAGATTTTGAACAAGTCATCAAGATCATGAAGCATTCAACCAAAAAAATCAATATAAAATTTCTTCCAAAGTACTCCCCCATGCTCAACCCAATTGAATTAGTGTTCAACATAATCAAGATCCATGTGAAGCACCAGGGCACACAAATTCCTAAGGATCTTTCCACAGCTATACGTGGTGCTATTGAAGAAAAAATCCAACCTGAAGTTTCTCAAAGGTTTTTCTAACACTGTCAAACGTTTTACAAAGCATGTGGTGACATGAAACCAATCACTGGGACCATTATCAAAGATTCCAGTAGTTATCTAAACTACGATTTAATTGTTTCTGTACTTACTTAACTAATCTTGATTTTATTTTTATTTTTAGTTTTTGTACTTTTATTCTCATTTACTTTTTTACTTACCTGCTGATTTTTTGTTTCAATTTGAAAGCTTTAAATTTATTCTTTCCAAATCTGCAATTTCAATTATTCTTTAGATTTTTGGCAAGGAGATTTTGTGTCAAAAAAATTTTGTCCACCAAAATTAAAATACAGATAGAATACTTGCAAAGTTAGGAAAGGTGGAAGAAAAAAATGGACAGTTGATTCTGAATGACTGACTGCATTTGATTAAATTCAGGACAAAAAAATAGAACTTAGGACGAAATAGAGATAAAATAGGAAAAAAAAATTAGGACAGGAAAAAAAAAGAGTTCACAAGATTTAAAACAATTTAGGACAGTTTTTTTGAAACACATAGTACCTTGTTGCCTCAATAAATAAAAATAAAAGCTTACCTCAACACCTGAACCAAAAAAAAAAATCATGACCTAACCAGAGGCTGCGCAACCAATACACCAAAAAAAATCAAGCAAGATAGTGGATAATAAAAGCAGTAAAAATCCAAAAACCAATCACAAAAACAGGTCCAGTGCAACAAGAAAACACCAAATTTCAAAATCTGTATACACAGCCCTTGATATAAGATACTACATGCAGTACCAAAAAACAGACTGTAAAAATAAAGAGAGCTTGGGATCTGGTTAAATTAAAGTTAAAGAGAAATGAATGAAAGGAACTTATAACGTCAAGCGTAACGGATCTCAGGACAGGAGGAAATGGGCACTCCGGTTGATTTGGTTGGCTGAACAGATGATGAATTCCACTTGAGAGCACCATGGTTTATATAGACTAAATACATGATTGGCCAAAAAGTGGTTGAGTACAAAATGAATAAGGAAAAATTAACATAAGCAGTTTAAGTGACATGGTAAGTGAAATCTTATGCTTGGACAGTCTGACAATCACTACTAAAAACACAGCCTAGTTATATTTTAACCATTATTTTAATACTTCAATAACAACAATAATATAAATCAAATCAATCCAATCAATGATACTTCAAACTCCAGTGCAAGTCACATATATATAAACTCAAATTCTAACACACCCGCTTGACTTGCACTGGAGGAAGTTACTGTCTGAAATGAATCTAACTCTTTTTCTTCAATTAACTTTATGTTCTACCAACTGTTGGAATTATTCTACATACAGGTTAGTGACCAATAACAAGATGAGCTGATTGACTAGTAAACTTCCTGGGGCATATTTGAGTTTAACTGCTATCTTTAAGTATGATATCTACTATTTGCTGGAAAATTCTTCAGTTCAAATGTGATTGACTTTTACAATGCGTTGAATTTGTTCAAGGTTGGATTTGATTGTTTAGAATTGATAAAATTGAGTTGGTTGATTTTCGGAGTTGAGTACTGGAATTATTGTGAAAATTGATGGATGATGGATGATAAAAGAAGGTATTTTCAGTCCATAGGATTGAGATCTGAAGACCGGTTGAATCAAATTTTGACAATTGATAAAACATTGAATTGCTTGAGCCTTGGATTTGGTCAGATGGGTAGGTGATTGAGATTTGAATGTACCGGCATAGAACGTCTGATCAAGTAGTGACATTTGATCAGATAAGTGAACCAGTCAGTTTTGGTCTTTTTCTGAATGGGCCAATTATCCAGTGCTTTGATATCTTCATTGACTTGGGTTGCCAGATTGGATTGGATAGATTGAGACTGCTTTGTTGATTGATTGGTCAAGCCAGTCAATATTGAGTTGATGATGGATTGATTGATTGGTTTGGATTGAATCGGATTGGATTGATTGAGTCTTGATTGGTTTGATGCCACTTTTGATGATGATGATGAAGGGGGTGGTGGAGATCCTTTGGATTTACAATGACGATGACCTAATGAGACCACCTTTGCGAATGTGCCGGCTTATCTGACCAAACTTGCCTTGCCATCTGGCTTGAGGGAGGTTGCATGGATTGTAGTACCTGGCGGGATCAACCAAATCGGTAAAAAGTTTCCCGGTTTGATGGCCTGAGTTCTTAACAATCCAAGGGTAAGCGTCGAGTTTGATACTTTGCGGGCACTGATCAAATTGATATTGGGAGTTTTTCCTTTCTTCATCGTAAGCTCCTTTGAGATCTCTTTGGTTGATCTTTCCAGGTGAGGATTTGATCGGGAGCTTGAAGAGTTTTGATCAGTTTCCTCCGGGGTGATTGATGGTCTCCAGTATAACCCCACAATGAGATCTTGTTTGCAACCGTGATACTATGAATTGGTTGGGCCCCAAGGGAAAGAGCAGAGTTGAGCGCAACCGTCAAATCGTGGCAATCCGAATTTTGGAAACCCTTGGGAGCCGGAACCCAAAAGTAAGGTAAAAAGTAATTAACGTGGACCAAGACTGAATGGCCAGCCTCAGTGACACCAAAGATTCGGAGTTGGGAGGAGTTATTTTGAGACTGTTCATCGATGTCAATTTGTTGGAATATTATGGCAGTCTGGTTGGGGTCAAAAGGTGATAGTTTTGGGCGTGCCCAGTTGTCACCCCGCTCCAGAGATCCATGAGCTTGCGAATCCGCAGGTCCTGATGGATCAAGATCGGTCATCTCATCTTGATTATCCAGTCGAGCCCAATTTTGCAAGGATGCTGACTCGCAAGTGCCGACCATCCACTTGCGTTTCTTCGTACTGTTTGCTTCCATGACTTCTTGACCTGGACCTCAATACAAATTCGACACGGTGGTTGGTGAGATTCTTGGAGAGATTACTGAGGATGGATGCTTGATGGTTCTTGAGCAGATGATGATGGTGTTGGTGATTGATAGGGATCACTCTGATCATCTTCGTCCTACTGCCCCAGCAATCAATTCGGTGATCTTGGTGAGGATTTTTGTCCTTCAGCAATTCCGTTCGATTTTCATCAATGAGAATCCTAGTCGATTTGGTGTACTTTTGGGCCTGATGATCGTCGTAGTATATCTTGGGTGGTGCTCAATGTTCCGGTCAAGACATCCTGGCTGGTTGTTGGTTGGTTGTTGTTGTTGGTGTTGGATGGGTAGGCCTTGACTAGTTCCAATATCTTGATGACCACGTTGAAGTGAATGGATGGATGTATTGGTATTGGTTGACTCCTTCCTCCTCGTCCTCCAACTCGATGGTGTCCTAGTGTTTGTTGTCAAAGTGGGTGGATAGGATGAGCATGATAGTCAATGACAAGGCTCATCCTAATCTCCCCCCCTCGCCAAAAGAGTCAAAGATTGGCTTTCAGGATGAGACTGTTGAAGGCGGACAGTTTGAATGAAGTATAGTTGGCTCAGGTTGAGCAAAGGCTTTTAACCTTGTAAGAATAAAGAGAGCTTGGGCTCTGGTTAAATTAAAGGTAAAGAGAAATGAATGAAAGGAGCTTATAACGTCAAGCGTAACGGATCTCAGGACAGGAGGAAATGGGCACTCTGGTTGATTTGGTTGGCTGAACAGATGATTAATTCCACTTGAGAGCACCATGGTTTATATAGACTAAATACATGATTGGCCAACAAGTGATTGAGTACAAAATGAATAAGGCAAAATTAACATAAGCAGTTTAAGTGACATGGTAAGTGAAATCTTATGCTTGGACAGTCTGACAATCACTACTAAAAACACAGCCTAGTTATATTTTAACCATTATTTTAATACTTCAATAACAACAATAATTTAAATCAAATCAATCCAATCAATGATACTTCAAACTCCAGTGAAAGTCACATATATATAAACTCAAATTCTAACACAAAACCATTTCCAGACCAGGTGGATTGTTAAAATTACACCACCAAATCAACTCATCTGTATAATCAGCACTATATGCAAGGTTCTGTATGCATTACCAAAAAACTAAACAAGTAAAAAACCATCTTATCAGCCCTAAACAGAAATATATGCAATCAAGCTCATGTAGTACCAAACAAACCACCAGTAAAAACTCACGGCAGAACTACACACCAAAATATATTCATGCAGGAAGCAAATTTATTGCCAAACAAAAACAGGTAACAAACCATATTTTCAGCAATAAACAGAACTATATGCAAGGGTCTGCATGCATGAAAATGATGTGCTAATTTTTTTATAAAGAAAAAATAAAATCTCATACAACTGTACTTTTTTTCAACCAGAAGAAAGTAATCATGTACTTATACCTACCTGTAAATACCAATACATAGAGAGCTTGAGTGGAAGCCTTGAAAATCCCTGGGGATAGTATTTTTCAATTTAAGAATGGCCTTGCTTCCCTATCATGGTTTTACCCATGAGTATAGCCCTCAGGCCTCTCATCCTTTTCACCACCACCATCCCCATCCATTTTTTGTACTACCCAAATAATATCTCATCATTTAGTCAAAAATAAAAGCAATTAAATCAAAAATCATGTTTCAAACCTCATCACCAATCAATTTAACCAAACCCACCAGGTTCTTACAATAAAGGTTCTTCTGAGATCCAAAATATTCAGCAAATAATAAAAGAAACAGCCTTTTCCTACCAATAAAAAACCCTATACAGAGAAAGGGCACCAAAATTGACAAAACCACCAACATTTTTCTCTACACATCCGGCTGTGGTTAACCCATTCTTTGGGTCCTCTCCTGATTTAAAGCCTTAAAAGGAAACCCTTATCATTTTTTCTTGAGATATTGGTTCAGATCAAATATATAAGATCAAAATCTTGGTAAAAGTCCCTTCCAATAATAAATATTGAGCTGGTTTACTTTTCAACCATTTTATCAATCACAGGTAATAATTAATCTAGACATGATCTGAGACCTATTTTAAGTCTCAAAGGAACCAGAAAATAATTCAATAACAAATTATTGTGCAGACTTAATATAGTTTTAGAAGGGCTTGAAACTCATAAGCACCTTATTTCACTACTGATGTAAAGGATTGAAAGTAAAACAAAAATCCCCTTCAAGTAATACCATAAAGCTATTTCATAAATTAAATTCATCCCCAGCCCTACACCACTAAACCTTATAGTAGCCCATCAATTAAAGATAATATACAAGATAATATTCTTTCAAAATTCACATTTTATTTCTACTATATTGACTGCCTGGTATTTTGAAAGCTTACTTATTATTCAGTATCAAATTTTAACCAATATTTGAAACTTTATTAGATCCGATAAATCCAATAACATACCCTTCATTCTCTCTAATTTTATGTTCCCTCCTCCCTTGGATCTCCTCAAGATCTTTCTCAAATAGACAATATGAATAAAATATAACTTGAAAAAATGAAAAAATCATTCTCCCATACAACTTCAATTCCAAATTCTTAAATTTCACACACAATGAATAAGAATAATCCTCCTCTGTTTAATCCACTATTTCTTTTGCAAAAAGATCTCATTTCCAAATATGCTTTTTTATGCATCCTTGTGTAAATTGTACTCAACTCATTTGGAATTCTTGGAATCTTCAGCCTTGCTGAATTTTTAGAAAGAAGGACCTTCCCAATCCAATAACTTCAAAGTTCTATAGCTTTCATCTACATGGGATGTTGAAATTTTTAGATTCTACCATCAATTGACCACAGATCCTCTCTTGCACCTCCCTGAAAATCCTCCCCCAAAAATCTCCAAAATTTCTTTCCCACACACTTCCACAGATTATTTCTTCAAAATCTTGGCACAATTAAGTTCCATTTCTCATGGAACTCCAATTCCACCTCATACATATACTCCAACCTGAAAAATGCCTAATTAGTATGTCCAATGTCTTCCTTGGTGTTCAAAATTGGTGATTTTTTCCTGATTTGTAATTTTTGAATCCCTGGTGTTCTGGGTTTCTTCAACTTTCCATTCCAATTTTCACAGAATTTCTCCTGCCAGAATCATTTTTTCACAAGTCAAACTTTACAATTTTGATTTCAATTTTTCATTAGAACAGTTATACACAAATTCAAAAAAAATGAAATATTCAAGATTCAATATTCACCCTCTGCACCCATCTTCCATTTTATTGTTGTCCTGATTACTCTTCCTACCTCCACAAAACAGCAACCTTCTTCCTTCATTGGCTTTTGCTTAAAATACTTTACAAAAAGTAGATTTTCACTCTCTGCAAAGATCATTCATTTGATTCATCTATGAAATATTTAAATTCATTCCTTTTTTCCTTGGAACATTCAAAATATATTTCAACCTTTGTTTACATGATTTTGATTTATGAAATTCCCTAGAAATACCAAAGCCTCCTGGGAATTTGATTAAATTTGAATCAATTTTGAAAAGCTCAACTATTTTTCCTTTGATGGATAATAAATTCTTTCACATAGATAGATCTTCCCCTTCCTAAAGAGATTTGGAGCTTAATCAAAGAACCCTGCATAATTTTTCATTTTGAAATATAGAGGAATTGATTTCATAAAGTTGAAAATTTCCATCTTGAATAGGAACTGAATGAAACAAAATTCAAAGAAGAAAAACTCAAAATGAATTGAATAATGAAAAGAGATACATATTTGGAAGCTATGGTGCATTGATTTGAAAAAAAAGTATAAGGCAAGGTCAAACCAAAAATTGTTCAAATTTCTCGGAATATTGAAGCTTATGTATTAATATAGTTGAAAAAAAGGTTATGATAGAAAAAAGCAATGTAAATATAAAATTTGCAGTATTATTGTTTGATATAGGAAAAAACTATCTCTTCTAAGCTGGAAAAAAGAATAAAATGGATCAATTTTCAAAAATATGAGAAGGAGAAAGATTAAGTTAATTTTGAGAAAAACAATAAAATATCCTTGAAAATTTCATATTTTAGCTTTGATTCAGAATTTGAGCTGATAGAAAAGATTTATAATCTAATTTGATTTTATTTTTTGTTATTTTTTGCTTTGCAAACATTGGAAAAAATTATTTTTAGTAAAAAAATTCATGATGAAAAATTAATTCCACAATGTTGAAATTAATATGTATTTTCTTTCCTGAGATTTATTAAACTCATTTGAATATCATGCTCTAGAGTTGTTTTTTTGTCTCCCACTCATCTGAAAATAGAAGGAAATCTTATTGTGAAAATTGGGTTCCTGGGAATAAAAATTTGGGACCTTCCACTTTTTGGATTATCAAAGTGTTCCTCTTTTCAATTTAAACAAAAATGAAACCCAAAATTGGGGAAAGGAAAATGACATGGTAAAAATTTGTATTTTTCTACATTTTCTTCAGTTAGACCTTCAATTTTTTTGGTGGATTACAAGAATAAAAAAACAAGGAGAATATATTTTCATTATCAATATGATTTTAATCTCATGAAGCTAAAGTAATGAAAATGAGATTTAATATTTCACATTTTTGTTCCAAAGAGATTTTTCCAATCCTCTAATAATTTTTCCTATAATATGTGGATATCTTCTGGATTTCAAGCTGGAAAATTTTTAATTCTTCATGGCCAAAATAAATGCACATTTTCTGATTTAACAACCACTCCATTCATAATTATTCAAGAATTTTTTCCAATCAACTGTTCACCAATTCCTGCCCCAGGTCATATGATGCACAATCAGATAGAAGCAAAGTTTTGAACTGTATGAAACAGTGTAAAATGAAACTTTTATACTTCCTTTCAGGGTCATTTAATCAGTCCAAATGCTTTGAAGGAATATTATAAACCATGAAAATATTATCATGATCTTGTGAAATTATTTAATGGAAATATTTCATGAAATATCAAACATTAAAAATCTTTAATCATTCCTCATTAATCTAAATTCAGATTCTGCATTCCCATTATTGAGTTCTCTTACTCTTCCTTGAAATATTTCTCCATTCTTTCTTTTTTATTTCCCAAATTTTTCAGTTCAGTTATTAGTTTGCCAATCCCAATTCTTGATTTGATTTCAATATCTTATTGAAAGTATAAAAATATTTTATAAATCAATTCAAAGGTATAGAACATATTAATTCAAAAAAAAGGGTGAAAAAAATACAAAAAATGGAAGATAAGTAGTAAAACTGTTTAAATAACCCAAATAAAACAGAAAAACAGATTTTTTGATGATTATGAGGCTCATGATCACAAAATAATGGGGTGGAAGGGAAGTAATACAATTTATTCTTAAAGGAAGAAAAAATTGAAATACAAAGAACTCAAGCACTGGGGCAACTTGAAATAGGTTTTAAATCAGATTGCACATTAATTTTTAAATTAACCAAAAATCAATTATTAATTCAATGGAGGAGCAGGGGGAAAATGAGGAGATAAGGTGGAGTGGGGGCGGGGGGAGAAGACTATCTGTGGCTTGAATATTTGGTCCTGTTCTTGAGTAAAAAAATAGGATATGATTATTTCCTCAGTGAAAAGACAAGGAGATTATTTTTCTTTTATGGGGGAGTGATTAAAATTGAGGTCAGTTTTCTTGGGGGGTTAATGGAGTATCTACAGGGGTGAAGACTTTTATGATAGTTATCAATAATTGGTGGCTTTAAGTTAGGTTTGATGATTAATTTATTGCCTAAATGAGTTGTGTACACAGCTCATTTGGGCTATGTGGCACGCTGTGGTGAACCATTTGGGACACCTTGGGAAAAGAATCCAAAAATTTTTTTTTTTAAAAAAAAAAAAACTTGGATCCTTCACTCCAACTCCGCCTCATCCTCATCATGTTGCTCCTCCTCATCCTCATCCCGTCGCTCCTCCTCATCCTTATCGCGTTGCTCCTTCTCATCCTCATTGCTTGCATCCTTGATTTCTTCCTCACTTTCATTGCAACCATCAGTCGTTCATCATGACCCTCCCCATTGCTTGGCCATGCGCAAATCATTGCCTTCCCTCTCATCATCAATTCATCCATCATGTCATCCTCATCATCATTACCATTACCGCTTGTGAGCAAGTATCATTGATCACATCAACCCCATTGCTCATCATCAAAACCATCCAATTTCTTTCTTTCTCACCCCCCTCCAGATTTGGATGGGAGGGGGTGTTGCGTTGTTACTAGGTGTGCAAATGTCCGCACAGACGTTTGCAAGCGACAGGCTGGGGTGAGAATCTCTCACCCCAGTCTGGAAGATTGGCAGAAGGGAACCGGGCCTCCCCAAGCTTGAGCCTCATCATTGTAAAAAAAAAAAAAAAAAAAAAAAAAAAGAAAAAAAAAAAAAAAATTTCCGCTTTCATTTGTGTTATCCAATTGTAAATAGTTACAGGGCTCTCTAGCCTATAAAAGGAGGGGCTCTCCCCTGCTTTTTTCCATCATCAATTCTTCCCACTAATGAGATTTATGAGCTTCTGATCCAAGAGCTCCTTCCTTTGTGAAATTGATCACTTATCCGGATATATCTTTTGATTATCCCTTGATCCTTATCCCTTACCCTTGACTTTTTTTTTAAGTCCAAAACTCTGATCTGCCCTTCTGTGGCCCTGTTCCTTATCACCAACCATAGCCTTGCTGGTTGAAGAAGAATTAATTAAATTGAATTCTTGAGTGTTTTATACCACTCTTGATCCCTTTTTCTGACCATTATTTGGTCTTGATCATTCATTTGATTGTCTTTCTGGACCAGTCATGTTTGACTAAGAGGGTTTATTAAGTTTAAACCTGGAGTGTTAAAACTCCCTTGAATTTTTCAAGTTGCATTCTGCCACACTATTCTTGAATCCTTGAGAAGTGTTGGGTTACTCTTAGTCCGAAATTGTTACTGTTTGTTTCAGTGATCCATAAACATATTGCATTGTCATGTGCAGCCACCCACCGTTATCTGGTACCCTTCAAGCGCTTGATTGCGGAGAGTTGGGCAGGTTCATTGAGAACCTGGAGGTTGATTGGGTTTGATTTGATTTCTCCCAAGCACCTGCTGATGACCAGAGTTATTAGCGTGTGGGCGCCGTTACTTACAACTGCTTTGTTCTATTGGACTCTGAGCAAACTTTAACTTATTTTGTTCAAAGTCTTTCTCCTCATCATCTTGGTTCAAGTAGTGCTGCTTCCCCCCTCAGCTATTGTTGCTATCAACTAATCCCTATCCCATTTGATTCCTCATTAACAAAGATTACGGGACCTTGATCCTGGTTACATTTAAATATTTTTGTAACACTCAGGAGGGCAGCCTGAAAAAGCACCTATCCCCTCCACAGAACTACCAACGCCCTGCGCTGTTTGGAGTCTTACAACACCAAATAACTTGATTCTGGCCATGTAGCCTCCCTACAACCTGAGTGTGGTTGTGTGGCCCCCACATTACGGCCTGGGCTGTGTGGCACAGCACCCAACTACAGTCAAGTTGTGTGTGGTTGTACAAGACTTGAATGTAGTTGTTTTCTGCGCCACGCGCCTTCAAGTTTTGTGGGCCCAAAATAATAAAAAAAATAAAATACAAATAAAAAGCTAAAACAAAATAAATAAAAATATAAAAAAAAAAACAGAAATCAACCAAAAGATCAGAAAATTTTGATTTTTTTGTTTAAAAAAATACAATTAAAAAATAAAAAATAAAAAATAAAAAATAAAATAAAAAATAAAAAACAAAAAATAAAAAATAAAAAATAAAAAATAAAACATAAAAAATAAAAAATAAAAAATAAAAAATAAAAAATAAAAAATAAAAAATAAAAAATAAAAAATAAAAAATAAAAAATAAAAAATAAAAAATAAAAAATAAAAAATAAAAAATAAAAAATAAAAAATAAAAAATAAAAAATAAAAAATAAAAAATAAAAAATAAAAAATAAAAAATAAAAAATAAAAAATAAAAAATAAAAAATAAAAAATAAAAAATAAAAAATAAAAAATAAAAAATAAAAAATAAAAAATAAAAAATAAAAAATAAAAAATAAAAAATAAAAAATAAAAAATAAAAAATAAAAAATAAAAAATAAAAAATAAAAAATAAAAAATAAAAAATAAAAAATAAAAAATAAAAAATAAAAAATAAAAAATAAAAAATAAAAAATAAAAAATAAAAAATAAAAAATAAAAAATAAAAAATAAAAAATAAAAAATAAAAAATAAAAAATAAAAAATAAAAAATAAAAAATAAAAAATAAAAAATAAAAAATAAAAAATAAAAAATAAAAAATAAAAAATAAAAAATAAAAAATAAAATATAAAATATAAAATATAAAAAATAAAAAATAAAAAATAAAAAATAAAAAATAAAAAATAAAAAATAAAAAATAAAAAATAAAAAATAAAAAATAAAAAATAAAAAATAAAAAATAAAAAATAAAAAATAAAAAATAAAAAATAAAAAATAAAAAATAAAAAATAAAAAATAAAAAATAAAAAATAAAAAATAAAAAATAAAAAATAAAAAATAAAAAATAAAATATAAAATATAAAATATAAAATATAAAATATAAAAAATAAAAAATAAAAAATAAAAAAATAAAAAATAAAAAAATAAAAAATACAAAATACAAAATAAAAAATAAAAAAATAAAAAATAAAAAATAAAAAATAAAAAATAAAAAATAAAAAATAAAAAATAAAAAATAAAAAATAGAAAATAGAAAAAAAAAATAAAAAATAAAAAATAAAAAAAAAAAATAAAAAATAAAAAATACAAAATAAAAAATAAAAAATAAAAAATAAAAAATAAAAAATAAAAAATAAAAAATAAAAAATAAAAAATAAAAAATAAAAAATAAAAAATAAAAAATAAAAAATAAAAAATAAAAAATAAAAAATAAAAAATAAAAAATAAAAAATAAAAAATAAAAAATAAAAAATAAAAAATAAAAAATAAAAAATAAAAAAATAAAAAATAAAAAAATAAAAACTAAAAAATAAAAAATAAAAAATAAAAAATAAAAAATAAAAAATAAAAAATAAAAAATAAAAAATAAAAAATAAAAAATAAAAAATAAAAAATAAAAAATAAAAAATAAAAAATAAAAAATAAAAAATAAAAAATAAAAAATAAAAAATAAAAAATAAAAAATAAAAAATAAAAAATAAAAAATAAAAAATAAAAAATAAAAAATAAAAAATAAAAAATAAAAAATAAAAAATAAAAAATAAAAAATAAAAAATAAAAAATAAAAAATAAAAAATAAAAAATAAAAAATAAAAAATAAAAAATAAAAAATAAAAAATAAAAAATAAAAATAAAAAAAATAAAAAATAAAAAATAAAAAATAAAAAATAAAAAATAAAAAATAAAAAATAAAAAATAAAAAATAAAAAATAAAAAATAAAAAATAAAAAATAAAAAATAAAAAATAAAAAATAAAAAATAAAAAATAAAAAATAAAAAATAAAAAATAAAAAATAAAAAATAAAAAATAAAAAATAAAAAATAAAAAATAAAAAATAAAAAATAAAAAATAAAAAATAAAAAATAAAAAATAAAAAAATAAAAAATAAAAAATAAAAAATAAAAAATAAAAAATAAAAAACAAAAAATTAGAAATAAAAAATAAAAAATAAAAAATAAAAAATAAAAAATAAAAAATAAAAAATAAAAAATAAAAATTAAAAATTAAAAATTAAAAATTAAAAATTAAAAATTAAAAATTAAAAATTAAAAAATTAAAAATTAAAAATTAAAAATACAAAATACAAAATAAAAAATCTAGCCCTCAAGTAAAAGTGCCAAGAAATAAAAGTTGAATTTGACAAGCGCTAAAGTGAAAACATAAAAAAAAGACAAGTATCTTGAGAAGCCCTAAAGTGAAAACACCAAAAAAAATTCAATTTTTTTTAAGCTGATCTCATCACAAGAAGTAAAAATATTGCTTATGATGGGATCAGCCCAACACACAATGAAATGACTTACCAATAAAATCTCATTTGAAACACTCATAATAATGATGTTAACTCACAAAACTCAACATAATGATGTTCAAAATGTTCTAAACCTCTATATTAATAGAATTACAAGATCAGCATCAGAACCCAAACCCAAATGATGAAATTTGAAGTCTATAATTGAAGTTGATAATCTAGGATACAATTGCAGTTGATCTTTGGGATAATCAAACCAACCAGAAGCTTTCTTTGAAATGAAAGCAGAGGTTTTGCTACAATTTGTGTGATGGGAATCATTTCTCCCTCAATTATCAATAGAATCCAGTTTTTATTGTTGAAAAATGAACTATGAATAGGCTCTGATTGATCTGTCACCCATTTTTTCATTGGAGTATAAGAAAAATATGACTCCAATGAAGTGAGACATATCATTCTGGCATATGTGTCTGCTATTATTTGAACCATATCTAACTTAGCCAGCCATTTACAAGAGGAAATCTTTGCATTTATGTCTTCAACATCAAGTTTTTGTTTAATGTTCTCTACCTCTTGTGCACCACCAAGAATCTTAATGTAGCATGCTTTACGTTTCTCCAATTTTTCAATCATTTCATTTCTCCTTTTAACCCAACCATGTTTATCATACGTCCCAAGCAATTTAACAATGACTCTAAATCCACAATTCCCATCACCAATTGGATCTTAAACCTCACCCAAGAACTTATGTGATTTCTCAGGTATTTGATTGAGGTATTTCACTTTGGGTTCCTATAATCAAAATTCACTCAGCCAATATTCCAAGAAAATTGATTAATCATATCACTACTCACCAAAGATGAGCTTCTGGTTGAAGCTTCCTGCATGTCTTCTTCCTCTGAAGAGGTTTTGGATTATAAATGAAGTGGATCTAATTCACTTTCAGTACCTTCCTTGGAACTATGAAATTCAGATTTTGGTCCTGCGGACTTTGAATCAAAATTAACATCATATCATCATGAGTTCATTTAACCCAAAAAAATTAACATTTCACAAAAGAAAAGACTGAAAATCTTTTTTATTTTCTTATTTAGTTCCCCTCCAATTCTCTTTGCCTGCTTAAGCTACTTTTGAAATTTTTTGAATCAAGGATGATCTCTCCGGGTATCTGTCAATTTTGGCTGGCCTCTGCTTGATTGCAAGACTTTAGGTTCAAGTCTTGGCTTTGATCATTAATTTGCAGTTGCCTGAATCAAGTGCCTCAACAGCCTGCAATGATCTTCTTCAGGGTATCACAAGATCATTTCATTGAGCTTCTCATGTAACTGAGAATTGTTGAGAATTTCAACAAAATCAACCTTTCAAAATTAAAAAGGATCAAATATTATTAAAGTAGGAATCATCATTCAAAAATCATTAATCCCATGAAACAAAATTACAGAACTAGAACTTCAAGGATCTTAATCCAACTTCCACTGAGGATGAATATCCTCAGGCACAAAGGATCCTTGTAACTCTAGTAGGTCACCTACCTTGTGGGAATAGGGAAAACCCATAGTGTTGCAGTATGACTTGGTGCACACTTTCCCTTCATGGTTCTTCTTCAATTTTTCAAATGTTTCCACAAAAGGTTTGATTGCCTCTAAAGATAACTTGTTTCCCAATGGTAAAAGTTCAATGGGATGAACTATTCCTATTTTTATTCAAGAGCTGTAAAGGCTAGCCTGAACCAATTTAATTTTATTGGAAACTTTTCCCTCTAGGTTTTGCCAAAACTTCAACATGTTTCCCAAAAAAATTTGCAAGGAATCATTTGAGAGTAGCATGGGCCCCTTCAACCCAAGACATGTTTTTATTTCAAAAGTCTGGGTTTTTGCAAGTCCAAGACGTTAAAAACATCTATTTGATACAGAAGATGTTATGATCCATATACTTGAGCACATCCTCATGGTCATATTGAAAGTAGAGGGAGTTATTTCAAACTTACTCTAAGTTCTGTATCATTGACCTCTTCCTTTTCCTTAGTTTTTGAGGCCCCATACTTAGCCCACAGAGACATTAATCTTTGCCATCCTTCAATTTCATCATTAAAGTGCACTTTACAGTTTTCTTGTATGTTTTTAAAAAAGTGACACTGACAACACTGTCTTTTCAACTCAGGGAAACCTTTTTCTATAGCACAAATCAGAGATTTTTCATGGTCCATCACAAATACTTTTGGAACTCTCTCAGGATCATAAGCTTGCTCTTTTAGTGAAATTTTAGACCAACTGTAGAAATCAAAAATTTCTCTTGTTATAAAAGGGTGATGATCAATTCACAAGCAAAATGAGCATTGTGTTCCACTAAATGACTACAATTGATTTTTTGTGGCCTCTACACAACTTGACTGTAGTCATGTAGCCCCTACACAATGGTTCCGTGTTGTGTGGCACCCTACACAACTAAATTTGAGTCATGGGGATCTTTAAACAACTCAAATTTAGTTGTGTAGCGTTCCACACAACTACAAGTGTTGTGCGCCAAAATAAAAAAAAATAAAAAAGTAAAATAAATTGAATAAAAATTCAAAAAAAAAATAAATCAACCAAAAAATATGTTGATTTTTTGGTCAAAATAAATGAATAAATAAAAAATAATTAATTAATTAATTGATTGATTAATTGATTAAATAAATAAATAAATAGATAAATAGATAGATAAAAAATAGATAGATAAAAAATAGATAGATAAAAAATAGATAGATAAAAAATAGATAGATAAAAAATAAATAAATAAAAGATTGTGTTTGGAACAACCAATTTTACGTGTATGTGGGCCCCCACGTGTTGATTGGGTTTTGAAGGGCCCTAAACAACTCCCACACAATTGGGAGTTGTCAATTTATTTTCACCTGTTATAAAAAAAAGAGGTTTTTTTGAAAGTTTTACAGTTGGCTTCAATTCCTACAACATGCAATAGGGGGATGTTGTACTTATTTTTTTTTATAAGTATAATACAACAAATCAATATGATTGAATTGCTTTCAAAAATTTAATGAATTGGGGTGTGTCAAGAATAGGGCCTCCAATTGATGCTTGCCACTAAATTTTTCTCAATGAACCCAACCTGAATCACCAAGTTGTTCAAAGAGGACCTCCAAAAAATTTCTTCCCTATAGTTCTGCAAGCTCTACCTAATGCCCAGCGTTGTAGATTGTTTGGTCATCCACATATTTGCTGACATCAATCTTGCTCAATTTCCTTTTCAGTTGAATAGTATTGAGCCCATCATTGATTCCTTCTTATAAACTCACTAAGGCCATCCAAGAGATTTTCCTCAGTTGAGGATGCACTGAGGGCTGTGGAGATGGTTGATGGTTATGTTTATGATGTCTGTAAGAGATTTTCAACAAGGGGTATGCCTTTGTGCAACTTTTATGGATTAAAAACTTGCACCCAACCTGCCTTGTGTGAGTTTGCCTTGAAAGTTTGTTGAGAAATTGCTCAGAGTAGGGTCCATGTCTATCACAGGCTAAATCCACATATTTCTCAGACTTTGAGTTGAAAACTTTTAAAGAGTAACCCTGCTTCATTGCCCATGTTTGAAAAGAGTTTAGTGCCTCTTCCCAAGTAGGAGAATCTCTCACAAGAGGTGGGTCAAGTGGATCTGGCACCAATTAAATGGTTATATTGATATCATGCACTCCATCAGTTTCAATCAAAATGAATAAGGCTGAGACCAGAGTAACATAAAATGTTACTCACCACCAGAGGTCATTTCAATTTGTGAAACATTTTTTTCCTCAATTTTCACCCTAGATGAGGATGCAATGGGGGCTTCCAATGATTCATTTTCCAAATTGTTCTTGTCTGCAGCTTTGTTCATGATGTATTCCTTCAATGCAGCCATGTCACAAAAAGGAGAGCTTGCCACTGTTCCCATAATTCAAAACAAATTCAATGGTACTTCAGTATTCAATCCAAATTTCAATTGAAAAACTAAAAGGTTTTCTTACTTTTGAGTTCAGGAATATGAAGTTTAGGGGGAGGTATGTTTGCATTTTAACTTTATTTTCAATGATTTGGTTTGCAGTTTCACTTTACTCCACTTTATATTCAATTAAGTTTCACTTTGGGATTCCTAGGTGTGTTCCAATAGTCCCACATAGTATTTGTTGATCCCAGATTTGGGTTGATGGAACCCAAATGTGGTCCAGGGGGTCCCAAAAATTCTGGAAAATCCCCAGGGGGTTGTATACCCCCAAACACGCTTCAAAACAGCCTTGTACAGGGGTACACGACCCAGAATTGCTGTTTATGGGGGGTATACAACCCCCCGGTGTTGCACTTGTTTGAAACAACACTTTGGAAGCGTGTATGGGCCTGCGCGCGCGCTTTGGACACTTCTATGGGCCCCCAAGCGTCCATTGGGCCATGTAGGGCCTTAAACGACTCTTACACGCCTGCGAGTTGTGAATGCATCATCACCCTTAAGTTTGAGCTAGTCATTTTTGAGGTTTTTTTTAGGGTGGTGTAATGGGGAGGATGAAAAAATGGATACATCAAGGGTGAAATGGAGCATGAATTCATGATTTTTTGGATACCCAATATTTTAAAATTGAAAAATTCCAAAATAGGATGGTTATTTTTGTTCAATACAAAATTAATTTTTGGGAAAGGCTTTGGCAGTGCTTTATTGATGAATAAGTTCAAAAAAAAAACCAATTCATGAATCAAAAGGAGCAAGTGTGAGAGCTTTCATTTTCTCTCTCATATTAAAGGATTAATTTTGAGAATGGGATTTAAAGATTTGAGGATTTCTATGGATTTAACATTCACATTTTTCCTTGAAATCAAATTTTATTCTTTCTATGAAATTATCAAGAATATTTCAGACAGTAATCTGGTTGATTGATATTTTAATTTCTTTGTAATTTTGGAGGGGTTTATTCATGGAAGTTAAAATAGCCCCTCTTACTATCAGAAATCCTATATCCTACCCACTTTGCACATATGATTCAGCCAGAGGACAATTGAACTTGGTTTTATCATGATTATGGGGAGAATAATGCTTTTATTCTGGGAAAACAAATTTACCACTGTAATATGAGTTGATCAGGAGACACTAAGGTTCATCAAAATAGGTCTGACAATTTTTTGAAATCAACAATTCAAAACTTGTGAATTTTAAAATTAACCTAGGAGTCCAAAAATGAGGGAAATGGACTTCCATTTTTTATGAAAAAGAAGTTGAACTGAAAAAGGGTGTCTAATAGACCAAAGTCCAAAGGTTTTCTCAGAATCTAATACAAAAAAAAATTGAATAAATTGGTGGATTTCCATCTGTCCCAATCAGTTACTTTTTGGATAGGTTTTCATTTTTGACCGGGAGGAGTGGTGGTTCAATAAAAAAAGCCAATAAAAAATGAAAACCCTTCCACCTCCATGGCCTGAGATCTCTCCCCCCCCCCACTCTTCCTTGTTGGCCACAAAAAGGCTGAAACTTATTTTACTAGAATATAAATTTAGAGGTTTGGGCTTTGTGTGAACTTTTCTATATTTAATTGAGAAAGTTGATTCTCATGAATGAATAGCTTCTCCATTCCAATTTAGGAATATTTAAAAATTTAAACCAAAATTTGGAAATCTGAATTGCATTGAGAATTCTGTTTTTCATTATGAAGCATTTGATGGTCCTCAATCATCTCTAAAAGATAAAAAGTGATTGCTAAAAGTTCCAAATTATTTTATGGAAGCTTGGTTCAGGTAGGACCTAAAGTTTTGACATTTTATACATGGGATGGTGAAGATCTTTTATTCTTCCAACCAAATATTGATTTTCAAAGATAAAATTTAATTATAGGAGTTGGAATTCAAAATCCAAATCTAAACCAGATTTGAATGCTAAGACAGTCAGACAATAACAAATTGTGGTCAGTAAAATTTCATTTCAAACCAAATTTAAAGCAGTTTTATTTGAATACTCTCCAAGTGACAAACCTTATTACATGGAATTATAATAATGGCTTTTTTCTTGGAATGATTGATGTGTTAAATTTTAAGAAGGTTGAAGGCCCAACTGATGGATGGAATTATTGATAAAGAGCTGAAAGATATGTAGCTAACTACTATAGCCACAGAAAAAGATTTATGGAATCCTAGTAATGGCTGATCTAAGAAAAAGATCTTGATAAGTAGATAAAAACAGCTGATAACAGTTAATGTTTACATAAGCTAAAGACAGTCAGACAATAACAAATTGTGGTCAGTAAAATTTCATTTCAAACCAAATTTAAAGCAGTTTTATTTGAATACTCTCCAAGTGACAAACCTTATTACATGGAATTATAATAATGGCTTTTTTCTTGGAATGATTGATATGTTAAATTTTAAGAAGGTTGAAGGCCCAACTGATGGATGGAATTATTGATAAAGAGCTGAAAGATATGTAGCTAAATACTATAGCCACAGAAAAAGATTTATGGAATCCTAGTAATGGCTGATCTAAGAAAAAGATCTTGATAAGTAGATAAAAACAGCTGATAACAGTTAATGTTGACATAAGCTACCTAAAGCAAAATAAAAATCTTGCTAATAAGGTACAGATCTTACAACAAAAGAAATATCTTATCAGATAATGTTGGAAATAACCAGATGAATTCATCAATTTATTTTCAATCTGAACCTTCTAGTCGCGGGAAGATTAGACTGTGAATGGATGATTTGATTACCACTTAGCCACCCTTGATATAAATTTACCAAGTGACAATGGCTGAAAATTAGTTTCCAAGGCTAAGAATAATGAATAAAGAAATGCATCAATTTTATAGTGTAATTCAAAATTGCACAACAGACAGAGGCTTAATTCAGAAACAGATGTAGGATTGACAAAGGCAGCTGAAATTTTGGACCAAAAATCAAGAACCAACAGGAAATGTGACGTAATTAGTATATTATACATTTATCTCTAGAGAATTTTATTCATGAGCCCATTTTTAAGGATAATATTCAAATTATTTAGACTATATAATACACTCCAGCATTTGGCATCAAAATTTTGATACTGGAATTCCAATGCAATGGTGTGATGATGCTTGGGTGTGTGTATGAGTATTATGTGGATGTATGGATGTATTTTTTTCAATTTTAATGGATTATGATTAGAAGATGGCAGATTTTGATTTTGAAACATTTCATTTTTATGAAACCCATCATTTTGAAACACACCAGTTAGAGGTATGTATATTTCATAAAACTGCCATTAAAAAAGGAGATCTTTGTAAGACAAATGGCAGGTTTCTAATACAAGATTTTCTGACTCCGATGCACCCATTCGTAATGCTTCATCTTATACTGGTTGATATCAAATGTTTTCTTAAACCTTTTTCAGCCTGTTTGACACAGATTAGCTATATGAATGTTGCCTGCATTTTCATTTATCTGTTATATAAGCTTGCTTCATGCTTTTTGTACTATTTACCTATTCAGCTTTTTGCCTTTTCATCTATCCAACTAACTATGAATGATCTGTAAATATAAAAGTATTGAAAAACCTCCCACAACTTCCCTGGGTTTTATGTCCTTGGTTTTTTTATTCATTCACCAATGTTGTCTTATATGCACCTCTTGCATTGAGTTCAGTCTTCTTTTGTTTATCTTTTTGTTCCCCTTTTTTTCAGTCCAATTCTTTTCTAATTCTGCTTTTTTTCAGTACCCCCTGTTTTTCCAGTCCATTTTCTTTGTTTTAAATTCACCAACAAAACTATGTGTGCATATGAATATTTACAGAAAATTTATGTAACAAAAACTCCATGTGTGATTAGGACATAACATGTAACAAGGACATCAGTATAACATGTGTAACAAGGACATAAAAACTGAAAAATACAGCAGACTTTACAAGTAAAAAAAAATTGACAAGGAAAACACATGTAAAAAGTAAAGCACATGTAACAAGGAAAGAATTTGTAACCAATGAAATTGATAGCACATGTTACTGGGCTCAAGCTTTTCTTTTTAAAATTGAAAATTTCTATAAAACCCCTTCTGTCGCACTTCAATGTAATTCCCCCTCAAACCAGAAACAAACACAGATGTGTTTGTTTTATCTTATAAATTTCAACAAGGCTTTTACTAAATTTAAATTCAAACACAAAATCATTCACTTTCCAAATTCATCACATAGAAAAAATACCTCCTGGGCTTACTTTTTGGTTCCAACTTTTCACCAATAAAATTCTGATTGCCTTCTTTATGATACCACTCCACATCATATGGGAAAAAATCCTTATTCCCACCTCCAGCATAAATTCCCAACCATACTCTACATTGAAAGCACAATTATTCATTTTTATTGCCATATCATACCAGATCAACAAATTATCATTTTCCCAGGCCTCATCTTCAAAATTTTCCGCCTTTTCCTCCCAAACACACAAATCCATGTAGATTTTCACCTTTGCCTCATCCTATTTCCATTTAAAACATTAACCATCCTGATTTATCCTCTGATCTAGAAAAATCAACTTCACTTCCTCTAACTCATCACCAAAATGTTTATACAACTGCTCAAGTTACCAAAATTCCTATTTCTGTTGAAATTAAACCGCATTCTTTTTTAAAAAAATGAGGGACTCAATTTTGCTTGAAAAATCTAAAGTTCAGAACATTTACAATTTTGGTATTCATCTGTAAGATCCAGTCTTAAGCCAAGGTCAGTTATGTGTACCATTTTAAAGAAGCAGTTCCAGCCACTCAAGAAGGGTAGTGATCACCCAGAGTGCCTATCAGGCTTGGAAGCCGACGGCCTACCCCATGCCCAACAGGTTGTAGGTTGGGTTTGGGCTTACCCCTTGGAAGAAAACCAAATTTTGAGGAAGCCCAGCAGGCTTTTGCAGTCAGATTTGGTAAGAAAGTCTGTATTTGGGATGCTTTGCAGGCACCCAATCAGAGATAAAGAAAGGGTTCAAAATGGATTTTTGAAAAATAAAGCAAGGCAAGCTGGCGTATGTATGGTGTTGTATGAGTGCATGGGAAGGTATGGGTGGCATGGCCACCTCCAAATGGGTGAAACCATGGGGTCAAATTTGAAGAATGGGGGATTGGTGTCAGGGTGACGTTGTCAGGATGAGTCAGCTGTACCTGGGGTTCAAAGAGGTGCAGGGGAGCACTAGCCTCCCTTGCTTTTAGATATGGGTCCCTCACCTTCCTCATCATTCAACTCATTGGTGTCCTCCTGTTGGAATTCTTCCATTGCTGCATAAGAATCAACAACAATGCCTTCAATGACCAACAAAGGGTATTTTGTTGTGGTGGTTGGAAATAAAGAATCAAACAAACAAAGGAAAACAACAAGCAATGTGTGGGACTTCTTTGAGAAAAAAGAGACATGTAAGTGTGACTTTTCTGGGGGAATGTTTGTTAATCAATGTCTAATCAAATTATCTTTCTTATGATTGAGTAATGATTTCCAGGCTTTCTGAAAATCTTTCAAGGATTCTCTTTCCGGGAAAGGGAATTCTGAGACAACTTTCCTTTGCCCTCATGCTGAGAGATGCCCACAGTCAGGGGACTGATCTGGACCACTAATGCAAATGCTATTGAATCCTGAAAAGGGGAATTTTCAACATGGAATGTTGAACAGAAGACTTAAAGAATGGAAATGGTGAAGATGAATGTTAAGCATGAGTATTCATTCATGATGCCTGAGAATGAAGGATTCAGGACATTTTTGAAGAAATTACAACCATTATTTCAACCAATTAGGTGTCATAATGTTAGAAGTGATTTTATGGAGTTATATGATAGCCTCAAGGACTCAATCCATACCATTTTGGAAAAAGAAGAAAAAATTGCCCTTAAAACTGATTTATGGAAATTCCCTCAGAATTATGGCCACATAGTTGTCACTAGTCACTTCATAGATACTAATGGGCAATTCAACAAAAAAACTTATCATTCAAACCACTTCTAGCTCCGCATACCGTTGAAATCAGTGAAAAACTAGCCCTGATCCTTCATGCTTGGAACTTAATGGATAAATTTTAATCCATTACTACTGATAATTCCAGCTCTAATGATAGTCAAATCAACTCAAAACACAATCTACTTCTTGAATATCCAAAAAATGTATTAGATTTGGGTGGAAAGTTTCTTCAGGTTCAGTGCGCAGCTCATTTCCTCAACCTTGTTGTGAAAGATGGCTTTAATTTTCCTTTTGATGCTATCAACAAGCTCAGATCCAGTATCTAGTTTGTAAGGGGTTTCCGATTAATTAAAAGGCACTTTGAAAGCTCCATGGGTATTTTTGGCATCTCAAAAAAAAAACTTAAGGAACCTACCGTTGATGTTCAAACAAGATGGAACTCAACCTATGAAAATATTTCTTCTGAATTTCCATACAAATCAGCATTCCAGCGTCATCAGATTTCAAACTCACAGTTTTTTGATTGCCCCTCTGGGGATGGATGGCTTAAACTTGGAGTAATGAAGGAATTCTTTGAAATTTTTCAAAAAGCAACAAATGAAATTCCTGGTAAAAAACATCCAGCTTCCAAACTATATTTTCTTAATCTGGAGGACACAGAATATCATTGGGAAGTTTCATCTCAAGAAGTTGGACATGATCATATTGCTTCAATAGGTCAGCCAATGATTGATACAATTTGCAAGTAATGGTCCAACATGAATGAATTTCTATCTCTTGAAATTGTTTTTGATCCCTGCTACAAGTTAAAATACATAGAATACACCATGTCAAGGAATAGGAATATTGAATTGGTTCATAATAACATACAAGACCTCAGAAGAAGAATGCATCTATTGCTTGAATATTATTCTCCCAGATTATCAGTGGAAAAACAAAACTTTACTTCTAGTAAAATGGTTGAAAAATCCTATAGAAATTTCAAATCAGATGGTTTTTGCAAATTTTTACAAGGAAACACAAAATCTCAACCAAGCACTGCTTTTGCTGAATTGGATTTATACCTTGAACAAACTTTGATTGAAATCCTTGAAAGTAATTCTGAATTTGACTTACTCAACTGGTGTAAAGATAATTTGTGTTGATTTCCAACATCAGCTTGTTTTTGGAAAGACAATGTTGATTGTTCCAATGAACTCTATTGCACCAGAATCAGTGAGACTCATCTCTTTCTTTTATTATGTTCTGTGTGATAATTAATTCATTCTTTTTTTTTTTTGATATTAAAGACCACTTTCCCAGTGGTTGTGTTTTGGATGATTTCAGAACAATACTGGCTCCAGAGGCCTTGGAAGGAATCATCTGCAGTCAAGATTGGATGAAAAATTGACTATTGTTTCTTTGACTTTTCTGTTTATTAATCTCAAATGATTGTTTTTCCCTCACACCTGCATGTTTTCATGATTTTAAAGTGCATCAACTTTTTCCCAAATTGCATTGTGCTGTTTGAAAGTGTAGCAAAATTTTTAGTTAAAAGAAAATCCAGGGGCCTGCTGCATGGTTCAAACCCACAAAAAGCCCAATAATTTGGGCATGGGTTGACCAAAACATTGAGTTTACCCAGCCCCCCCATGCCTGCTTATCCACGGGCTGGCTTTGGGCTTGCCAAAAAGGGGTGGGCCCAACCCAATGAGCACCCTGAGTGATCACATACAGGACTGACAACCTAATTTCATTTGAAACTGATAACATTATTTACAATGAGGTTTTAAATGCTATACATTCCCGAAACTGATTCATTTGAAATGTACAGTGTGTTTGAGTTCCTCCTATATCAATAAATTGAGATGTATTTTTTAGCTTAATCCTGATTTAATTGAAAATCAAAAATGTTGTGTAATTTTTAACTTAATCATGATTTAATCTAAAAATTAAAAATCATCTTCAAATCAGCCCCAAAATTTTTCATCCCCAATCCAAATTATCAACTCCCAATCAGTCCCCAAATTAGGAGGCAATAATGTAGTTTACAATAGGGTGTATCAGAGTTGAAATTTTGAAAAATGTAAATAGCTTATTTGAGGAAAAATATCAGTTGTTTTAAAAATATTGTTTTTATCAAAGTAAACAATGATTCAATGGTTTTAACTAAAAAAAATAAAATTTTGAAAAAAAAATGGATAGGCCTGAAATCAAGCATTCAATTTTTTGAAAAGTTTTACTCTGATACGCCCTGATGAGGTTTTGAATGGTATACATCCCAGACACTGGTTCATTTCAAATTTATGTTGTGTTTGAGTTACTCCTATAATAATAAATTGACATGCATGTTTTAGCTTAACCATGATTTAATTGAAAATTGAAAATTGTTCTTATTTTTCCCATCTTCCAATCAACCCACATTTCATTCCCTATCCAAATTATTAACTTCCGATCAGTCCCCAAATTTCGGGGCAATACTCTAGTCCAGGTATAACTTAGTTCAGCCATGACTACCTTGAGGACGACACCCAAAATCTTAACCAACAAAACTTCCGCAAGACATTATCTCCGCCAAATCTTGATCCTCTTTGCTCCACCCTGAAAGCTGGTATCACAGTAGTATAGATGAGGAACATGATCTACAAAATCGGCTCGTCCAACAGGATTTGCTTGGTTGGAGCGTTGGTCAACGGGTACACGATCTCAAATGTGCACCCGTGGTCGTTGCACTTGTTTCTAACAGATCACTCGATCCGGTTATCAAGCAATCTGACGATCGCGCTTGGTTTGTGAACGTTCCACACGTGACAATAGGGCGAGTTCACATCTAGGCACTGCTGTTGTGAGAAAATCCTAGGCCAAGTCATCTCCAAATTCCACCGTCCTCAGCTCCATCACTGATCAGGATCGAATTCCGGTGGCACACTCAATGCAGCAGGGCTACTCTGGGAGTCGGAACTATAACACCAGGTCAGATGTTTTGAATATAAACAGGCCTCGGATTGCCCCAGGAGACCATCTCCCCAGCGCACTTGCCTTCATTTCCAGTCACGATTATTATCCACGACCTCATTAACGACTCCAAGCACTTTCAAGTGACCCTATTTGCACTCTAATATCACAAGATGGTTTCCCTAATCTCACTTGTCTCTGTCATCTTCCCTCTCGCCGCTTTCTCTCGCGCCGAGGAAGTAGCCGACCAGAACGAACGTCAAGTCCATTCCAAGCGCTATTTCGGTGGATGGGGCGGTCTGGGTGGCTTCTACGGTGGTTATGGCCTCTCCTACAACCCTTGGCTCTACTACTGGAACTCTGTGCAGACCATTTACGGATACAGCCTGTTCAACCGTTACTTGTATGGGGGTGCTTACGGCGGCTTCTTTGCCAAAGCTACCGATAGTGGCAAGCTTGCTCGCCGAGCTGTCCCCCTTGATGCCGATCGGCTCTACCCCCGTGACTCGCCTGCTAGTTTTAGCTGCGCCAACGAGAAGGGTGAATCGGCGGTGTTCGTGACCAAGGACTGCCTGACGTAAGCTCTGGTCCCTCTCTCGGACATGACTCCTTACCCCTCCTCATCCCCCTGTAGCTCAAACTGGTCCTTATCCCTTCTTGCACTCGTATCAGGGCGGCCCAAAAGATGACCCAGAACAAGCTCAGCACTGCTAGCTGCGGATCTTGCGCGGTGAGTTTGAGTTTCCTTCCTGGTCTTGTGAAGTTTCATTCACCAACGGCACACGCCGATTTGACTGACACAACTGACATGAATTCATGGTGTTGCACCTTTTAGCTGAGTCTCGTCAGCAGCGCAAAGGACCGAGTGGCGCCTCAAAATTTGTGAGTGCCCCATCTGGTTGCTGGGTTCTCCTTTCCGCTGACCGCGCCCTGCGTATCAATTTCCCAACCTAGGCCCGGAGACGTTCTCACCAAGGCCGTGCAGGGTATCATGAAGTCATGCGCCCAGCCACACGGCGTGAGTCAACCATCCCAGATCCCAATACCCCTCGGAATCCTAACTAACTTGAACCTTCGCCACAGTCCCAACCGACTCGCAGGAGCTCCGTCGACAGCTCGAATGAAGACCATGTAGCCATGATTCTCGCCAAAGGAGACAACTCAAAATGCTGAACTTGTCGCTCTAAACTAACTTCTTTCTCAAACTTGATGCTTCTCAGTATCCAGTACTTGATTCTTCTAATTATCTAGCGCTTGCTGCTTCTAATTATCTAGTTTCATTATCTAGTGCTTGGTGCTTCTAATTATCTCATTTCATGAATGCAATCGGTTCTAAATATTCCTTCTGATTCTCCTGGGGATGGTAACCCCACTCAGGCTTCTACTGTGTCCCTCCTGTCATCCAGTGTGAGCATTCGACCCGCACGGGGAAAAAACCACCCCTGGAAAAGTGTTCCTGGGGGTGCCTGTCACATCCTTTGAGTAGAGCCTCAAAGGATTATACTTCGCAGTACCGGTTCAGCTCAATCACCCGCAGTTTTTCGTTTCCGATTCTTCATTCATCTCAGTATTTCCTTATCACAGGTTCACGCCGGAAGGGTTGTGATTAATATTCCTAGTGATGGTCCTACTCCGATTCAATGAGTATCGCTCATGGGAACGTCCTTATCAATACATAAATATGAAAAAAGTCTTGCACCTTTGTTCATGACATTGCCGCGTTTTGCCGGATAGATGCATTGTGTTGAAACGGCTACAAGCAGACTCTTCATTCCTCTTTTCTTTCCTATTCATGGCTTGGAGGTGTGTAGAGAGATTGAAAAAGCATCTATGAGTTGCTTTCATTACTTCAACAAGCTTTTCCCAGCAATATAATCACCATCCTATCAAGGAAAAAAAAGAAAATTAGACCTAGCCCCAATTAGTTGCAGAGCCATAAAATTTTAAAACAAACCTGTTCCTCTTCAACCTCCTTCACAAATTATCAAGCATAAATCTGAAGGAAAAATCCCATAGGCAACCTGGTTCCAAAGGCTGATAGCATGATTATAACCCATCCCAACACCATTGTTCACAACATAAACATCATTGTAGAACTTCCCAAACATTAGATTATTTTAATGATGAAAAATATACAATGATGTTTTGTCTCAATTTTCATTCATTTTTCAAAAAAATATTGTTGGGAAAGTCAACCACCCAAGGGTAAAAATGGAAAATTAGAATACAAAATTCCAGACAATTTGAACAATAATTCATGACAGCAAACCTATTTTTTCCCAATTTTTCTCTTAATTCTGGAAACCAACCCAAGTTACCACAGGGATGAAAATAAACATAGTGCAGAGGGTCATGCAATTTTCTCAGTTCACTAATCCTCCTTGAGGAGCCATCTGAGTGCCTGGTCATGACATCTCTATGATTCAATTGAGTAATGAAAATTCATCATAAAAACTTTATTTTCATTACAGAGAGTGCAAAGGAAGTACCATACCATCCACCCATATTTCAGTTATTGGGTATCCTTTTTGTAGGTTCTAAGATATGTGGTTCATATTTTTTGGAAATGGATCAGAAACGCCAATGGATTCATTTGGAACAACCTTGGGACAAAATTGTCAAATATGAAGGTGGTGGGTACCATGAAGAAGGGCATTGGAAAGTGATTGGTGTAGTAAATTTGGAATCACAAAGTAAGGGGAGGAGAATCTTCTTCTATGTGGTGCATGTGGGAATGAACTCCTTTTCTGTCTGAATTTACATGTATTAAAAGAACTTTTTGGGCTCTGTTTTGCAACCAGGGTGTAACTTGCACCGCTTTCCCAAAAAAAAGTTACACCCTGTATGTCCCATATTTGAAATACAGGGTGGTTTGAAAATGTGTATGTGTGCATGTGCATCACAATGCACATTGTATGTCACTGCCCACATTCCCGGTGGGGCCATAAATACAGGCTTGGCCCTGTATATCTGCCTCTGGCATGCTGTGGTGTTGTTATATAGCCTCCAATTGGGAACTGCTCTGCGGTTGCCACGCTCAGCATTTGGTAGGTCAGGCTCAGCACTTGGATGCGCACGGTCTCAGCAGCAGCCGCAGCAGGCTCAGTAGTAGGCACTGCAGGGCCCAGCATAATGGGCATGGGTTGGGCTTGATTGGATGTGGCGGGCCGTGGCTGGATTGGACATTATGGACCAAAGAATGGAGCTGGCCCAACTAGGTTTGTGGGAAGCTAGTTTGGGGAGGTATGGAAGGGCAATCGGAGTTATAAGTGCGTGCCCGGAGCACGCTGGCGCAGGTCAACCCAAAGGGCAGGAAATCACGCGGCGCGCAAGGCGGATATGGAAAAGCTGGGGGCTGTGAGTAGGGCGCAGCGGAGGGCCGCGTACTGAGAAGGACATACTGGTTGTAAGTGATGGTAAGCAGGCAGGGAAAAGATTAGGGTTCTGGGCCTGGGGTTTCTTTTACATTTGTTGTTGGGCTGTCATTGCGCTTGTACTTAGGTTAGGGTTGAGAGTGTGGGAATAAATTCCGCGCTCTCAACCCCAGATCTTAGGGGATCATCTTATCTTATCATTTGATCAGGGGGATGAAGGAAGGAGGGAATGGATGGATGAATGGATGGATAAAGGATATGGAAAGGAAAGGAAATTCATCTCTCTCTCTCTCTCTCTCTCTCTCTCTCTTTACTCGAGCATCCTTATCCTTACAGACGCTAGGAACATTGATTCTGGAACTCAAGGACAACTAGGGGAGTATCTCCCTCTTGGTTTCCACAGCACCCTTTGCCATCCCCCCACCACCCAATATTTTTGTAAGTCTTTTTTTTCAATTTTTTTTTCTCTTATTGTAAGTTTTTTTTTTCTCAATTTTTTTTCTCTTATTGTAAGTCTTTTTTTTCTCATTTTTTTTTCTTATACTAATAATCCATTGATCCTTTTATTTATAGGATGGATCCTCCACGTTCAAACCAACCAATGCCACCAACAACACTGGTATCCCAATTGAAATGGACTCCTTCAAAAGAGCACAGCCTTCTGCAAGCTTACAAGAAGCAACACAGCTTGCATCCAAGAAGCCTCAATGGTTGCAAGGATTTGGTTTGAAGGGAATTTGTGAAGGATCTTGAAGGGACCAAGGAACCAGGAACAAATACCAAGTATGGATTGGCATTTCAATCACACTTCAACGTTCTCAAGTCCCAGTACAGCAAGGTAAAACAATTACACAACCTTAGTGTGGCCAGGTGGGATCAGGTGACTAAATCCATTGCGCTTCCAGATGACCAAAGGGCCCATCTGGAACAGTTTTTTTTGAAATAATATTTTTCTTTGTTTATTTTATTTTATTTTTTTATTATTTTATTATTTATTTTATTTTATTATTTTATTATTTATTTTATTTTATTATTTTATTATTTATTTTATTTTATTATTTTATTATTTATTTATTTTTAGTCGCAGTGCAACAAAAAAAACTGGTAAAATGGAGGGGTAGTTCATTCCTCCTCTACAATATGTTGGCTTCTTTCCCGGATGGAAAGAAAGCCATGGGGTTTTCAATTATGAACTTGGCCATCCCCTTAAGCCAATTGTTGGACAATGCTTCAAGTCATCCATTGGGGATCCCCCCTCATCCAATGGTGAAGGCTCCAAGGCCAAATGTTAAAAAAAAGGAGTCACCTGGAGATGGGCAACAAAACAACCCAGATTATCAAAATCACCCTTAAATCAATCCAAAGCAAATGATCTGGCTTAGAAAGATTTTCCAATGAAATCCAGGCCCTTCAAAATATTCCCTGACTAACAATGCACAAAGTGATGGCAGCCAGCAAGGCATTTTCCTTTCATTGAGACATGGCCAAGTTCTAAATAGCCTTGGCCCCTGAACTTGAAAGCAACTGGGTCAGGAAATTTGTCTTGAATAATTAAAAAAGTTATATTTTTTTCATTGTTGTTTTCTTCTAAAGAAAGAAATCTTGTCTTTTCTTGTCTTTTCTTTTTTTTGTTTTTTCTTTGGGCAATGTAAAATACATGTATCATTGAGCCATGAACACGGTTCAAAATGGGCTATGTGGAATGCCACGTGGTCTAATCCAAGCCGTTTACAACCCCCCATGGCTCAAAGAGTTGCGCGCCCCCCCAGTCTGGTCCAATGGTGTGTTTGATTCCACACGACTACATTTGAGTTGTATGGAGTTTTACCCGGCTCAAATATAGTTGTGTGGCATCCAACACGCCACCAGAACACAGTGAGCCCCCCCAAAAAAAGTAATGAAAGAGCACTAACATAACCCATGAATCAAATAAACCTTCCAAAAAACAGGAATCAACCAAAAAAATCAAAGAAATCAAAAAATGTTGATTTTTTGGTTAAAAAAACAAAAATATAAAAATATAAATAAAAAATAAAGAAAAGTTGGAATATCCAATAGACTAGCCCTCAATTAAAAAGACTAAAAAAAACAAGTAACTGGACAAGCCCCAAAATGTAAACACCAAAAAAAAAGACAAGTGACTTGACAAGCCCTAAAGTAAAAACACCAAAAAAAATGTGTTAAGCTGATTCCATCATAACAAGTAAAATACTCCTTATGATGGAATCAGCCCAGCAAATATTGAACTTAATTAACATTAAACTCTCATTAAAAACACCCAATATAATGATGTTAACTCAAAACACTCAAAATAATTATGTTCAAAATATGATAACCCTTTATATTAATAGAACTTGTTAGCTGCATTCAAATTAAATTTTATATGAAACCCAATGATGAAATGAAGTTAAATTATATAATCTTTATAATCTAGAATACATTTGCAGTTGATCTTTGTGATGATTAACCCAACCAGAGGCTTTTTTAGAAATCAAGGAACATGTTTTTGCTACAATGGGCGGGATTGGAATCATTTCTCCCTCAAGTACTAATAGAACCCAGTGTTTATTGTTTGAAAAGGAAATGAACATTGGATCTGATCAATAAGTAACACCATTTTTCATTGGAGTATAAGTATCACATGACTCCAATGAAATGAAAAATATAGGTTTGGAATATGTGTCTGCTATGATTTGACCCATGTCCAATTTAGCCAGCCATTGTGAGGAGGGAATATTTTCATTGATGTCTTCAACATCAAGTCTTTTTTTAATCTTTTCAACCTCCTTTGAACCACCAAGCATCTTAATTTAGCATGCTTTATGTTTCTCTAATTTTTCAATCATTTCTTTCCTAACTTTTAACCAACCATGTTCCTCATAACCAAGAGATTTAGAAATGACTCTAAATCCGCAATTCACATTTCCAATTGGATCCCAAACCTCACCCAAGAACTTATGGAATTTCTTGGGAATTTGATTGAGGTATTTCACGTTTGGTTCCTATCATGAAAAATAACTTAGTATTCATTTCTTTAATCAGATAAATGAAATGAATACTCACCAAAGATGAGATTCTGGCTGAGCTTTGCTGTAAGTTCTCTTGATCTGAAGAGGATTCTGATTCCAAATTAAGTGATCCAAATTCAATTTGAGTCTCTTCCTCTGAACTATGAAATTCAGCTTCAGATTCTGCCAACCTTGACTAAAAATTCATCATTAGTTAGTAACTATTTTCATTAAACCAAAAAAATGAACATACCCCAAAAGAAAAGATTTAAAATCATTTGTCTTTTCTTATTTGGAGCCCTTCTAGTCCTTTTTCCCCCCTTGAGTTTTTTTTCAACATGCAAAAATAAAGATGGTTCTTGCCGCGTATATGTCAATTTTGGTCTGCCCCTACTTGATTGTAAGACTTTAGGTTCAAGTCTTGGTTTCAATTGATGTTTTGTAATCTTCTGAATGATATACTTCATTAGGCCGCTTTACTGATGATCTGGAGATTCCAAGATCATTGCATTCACTTTTTCACGTAACTGAGGGATGCTTAGCATTTCATCAACTTTGCACTTTAAAAATTTGAAAGGATCAACCATTAGTGAATTAGAAATCATGAATAAGAAGGAATTAATCAAAAATCATTATTCACATAGTGATTTGAACAACCCAACTTGAAAAATCCAACTTAACCAACTTACAGAACTAGAACTGCAAGGGTGATAGTCCAATATTCACTGAGGATGAACATCTTTCGGAACCATGGATCCTCTGAATACTATACAGTCACCCATTTGGTGGGAACAGGGCAAACCCATAGTCTTGAAATATGACTTGGTGCACACTTTGCCATCATGATTACCTTTGAACTTCTCAAATTGTTCCCTGATAAGCTTAATTGCCTATAGTGAAAATTTGTAACCCAATGGTAACAGTTCAGGTTAAAGAACTGTCTCTAACTTGATTCAAGATTTATAAAGGAACACATGAACCAATTTAATTTGATTTGAAACTGTTCCATCAAGGCTTTTCCAAGCATCCAACATATTTCCCAAAGAGTTTGAAAGTAATTGATTGAGAGTTGCATGGGCAGCTTCAACCCAGATGTTGTTTTGTTTCCAAAAACTGGGTTTATACAAGTCCATGCTGTTACAAAAGTTTCTTTGATAGGGAAAATTTGATTTTACATATACTCAAGTACATCCTCATAGTCTTTCAAGAAACACTATGAAAGTCAAAAGTTCAACACCCAAAACTAGGAAAAATAAGAAGCAGTTATTTGGACCTACTCTGAGTTCTGAATCATTGACCTCCGCCTCCTCCTTGGTCTTTGAGGCCCCATACTTTCCCACAGAGTTATAAATCTTTTTCATCCTTCAATGTCATGAACAAAGCGCACTTTACAGTTTGCTTCTATGTTTTTGCAGTTATTTGGACCTACTCTGAGTTCTGAATCATTGACCTCCGTCTCCTCCTTGGTCTTTGAGGCCCCATACTTTCCCACAGATACGTAAAGCTTTTCCATCCTTCAATTTCATTAACAAAGCGCACTTTAAAGTTTTCTTGTATATTTTTAGACAATTTAGAAGTGCAACATTGTCTTGATGAACCAGGGAAACTGGATTCAATAGCACAAATCAGATCTTTTTCACTTTCTGTCACAAAGACTCTTGGTAGTCTCTCAGGATCATAAGACAAATCCTTTAATTTGTTTACAGACAAACGGTATAACTCAAACGTTTCTTTTGTTATAAAAACAAGAGCTTTTGTAAAATTTTTCCAATTGTCTGTCATTCCTACAACATGCAATTGAGGGGTTTTGTACTTATTTTTCTTATAAGTACAATCCAACATAGCAATATGATGGAATTGTTTTGAAAGCTTTACTGCCTCAGGATGTGCTAAGTACAGGGCCTCCAAGTGACCCTCTCCACTGAACTTTGACTGGTGAATCCAACTTGTTTCTTCAAGCTGTTCATAGAGTACCTCCATAACACTTTTCCCCTTGAGTTCTGCAAGCATTACCTTCCACTTATTGTTATAGATTATTTGGTCATCAAAATAATCCCCTCCATCAATCTTTCTCACTTTCCTTTTAATCTTTAACATATTCAGCCCATCATTCATGCCTTCTATTAGATTATCTAAGGCCACCCCCAAGATTCTCCTCAGTTGAGGATGCACAGAGGGATGTTCAGATGATTGATGGTTATGTTGGGTTTCTTTGTAGGAGAGTTGCCACAAGGGGTCTGCCTTTGTGCAACTTGCATGGATTAAAAATTGCACCCAACCTTCCTTGTGTGAGTTTGT